>CAIGRN010182780.1:0-24537 GCA_903798345.1 Fraxinus anomala | reverse complement strand
AGAGTTGATGATGTTTTGGATAATGTAACGGTTTTGCTTGATGATGGCTCTGTATGTAAAGTCACGAAAGCTGATCCACTCCGTCTAAAACCCGTTGATAAGAACATTCTTGAAGATGGACACTTTCCATATCATCCGGGCCAGCGTGTTAAGGCAAGCTCCTCCTCAGTTTTCAAAAATTCTAGGTGGCTATCTGGATTGTGGAAAGCTAATCGGTTGGAGGGTACTGTAACCAAAGTTAACATTGGTTCTGTGTTTATTTATTGGATTGCATCTGCTGGGTATGGGCCTGACTCTGCTACTACCCCAGCTGAAGAACAGAGTCCCAAGAACTTAAAATTATTATCTTGTTTTGCACATGCAAACTGGCAGTTGGGTGATTGGTGCCTTCTTCCATCATCTCTGGTATCATCCTCCACGTGCCTGGACAAGGGATTATCAAAACTAGAGACTTCCAGTTCTGCTAAAGATGAACCAGAAGCTGCTGAAACAGAAGATGAGTCCGATGCAGAAGTGATGAATTCAGAGGAACCAAATGTGAACAATAAACCAATGGCAAATTATGAAGATGCTTCTTTGGATATAAACAGCCAAACATTCGAGAATAATGCCCCTGAAGAATTGAAAATATGCACCAGTTCAATGTCAGTTACAAAGGAAAGTGTCCACGAGACATGGCCCATTCAGCGTAAAAAGATCCGTAAAGTTGTATTGAGGAAGGACAAGAAAGCCCGAAAGAAAATAGAAAATTTTGAGAGGGCTGTTTTGATTGTCAATACAAAGACAAAAGTTGATGTTGCCTGGCAGGATGGAACAATAAAGCAGGATTTGGACTCCACATCTTTGATCCCTATCGATAGTCCCGGTGATCATGAGTTTGTTGCCGAACAATATGTAGTGGAGAAGGCTTCTGATGACAGTGATGATGCTGTTGAGATAAGACGTGTTGGAGTAGTGAAAAGTGTCAATGCTAAAGAGCGGACAGCTTCTGTTAGGTGGTTGAAGCCAGTTGCCCGGGCAGAGGACCCCAGAGAGTTTGATAGAGAGGAAGTCGTAAGTGTTTATGAGCTAGAGGGGCATCCTGACTATGACTATTGTTATGGAGATGTAGTTGTTCGGTTGTCGCCTGTTTCTGTACCGGGGGAAGTGGATTCTTTCATGGAGTCTGTTGAAGAACCAAACCAGAATATTAGTTCAAATGAATCTAAGCAAGATAAGAAAAGACGTCCTGGAAGTAAGAAGGTACAGAGCTCATCCGGTGATGATGTGCCTAGTGAATTTTCAGATCTCTCTTGGGTTGGGAACATCACTGGGCTAAAGAATGGTGACATTGAAGTTGCCTGGGCTGATGGGATGATCTCAGTGGTATGCTTGAAGTTTCATGTTACTCTGTTTTTATTTGGAAGTTTCCCTTGTTACGCCGTTTCTAATTCGGAGAATATTTTCACTATAAAAAGCTCTCTCTCTCTCTCTCTCTCTCTCTCTCCCTCCCTCCCTCCCTCCCTCACTCCCCAATAACAACTTGAGCAGTTGATGTTTCTGGTTTTGTCATCTGGATTTATATATTACTTTACCATCGTTACTTGTCAACTATACCGTTGTATACTCGTGGGCATGGAGAATGGAATTAGATGAACAAAATTGAATCTTAGTAACACCTGTGACTGCAGAGTTCCTAGATTTTGTATTCCATCTAAATTTATATTAAATTATGCATGAAGATTGGTTGTGCGTGCGACGATACTGTGTCTTAATGAGATTTACCATAGCTTCTTTTGCCATAAAAAGTAAAGAATTTTGCCATCATTCTTAGTTGAAGATCTCTATTGTTTCAGGTTGGTCCGCAGGCAATTTATGTCGTTGGTCGTGACGATGATGAGTCTATTGCCACTGGAAGTGAAGCTAACGATGATGCAGGTAGCTGGGAAACTGTTGAGGATGATGATTCGGAGACTGTTGAGAATACCAAACAGGTAAGTGGCTCCTGGAACTATGGTTTTCGTGACCCCCATTAATTAATTTACTTTAGCTTCAGGATTTACCAAATCACTTTCTTTGGAAGAACAACACTATCAACCTGTGTCTGGATTTGGATTGATGCAAAAATTTACTTCTCAATATATCGGCAATACGTAGATTTTCTATGGATTCATTTGATTCTTCTGAGTGTTACTCAAACCGGATAATAAAAAAATATCATGTCTAATTCCTTTGGGGGATGGATCTACATTAATTCATCTGCCTCAACATCAAATGAACTGATTTGAATGATCCTTATATGTGG
Source organism: Fraxinus anomala (assembly GCA_903798345.1). NCBI lineage: Eukaryota > Viridiplantae > Streptophyta > Magnoliopsida > Lamiales > Oleaceae > Fraxinus > Fraxinus anomala. The sequence continues at coordinate 22,253 of CAIGRN010182780.1, read as the reverse complement.
AATCCACATTGCCTTGCAATGGAAGTTCATAGATTTCAGCTTTCCTTTAGCTGACCATAGGTTGTTCAGTCTTGCCTCCATTTCTTACAAAGCTTAAAATTGTTTCTACTCCTGCCTGTTTAGGTTATGACCAATCTCAAAGAAGCTCCTGTTGAGCTTGAGTAGCTTGGTGTCTATGTTTATTTCTCGCTAAATGGCTTAGTGAGCCCTGCTTAATTTTATTGACTATAAAAAATAGAAGTTACTTTTAATTCAAATCAAATGAGTTTCTAATGAGCCAATTCTAGGCATGGGTTTCATTTGTTCTACAACTGAATTCTGATAAAGAACCGTAAGGAACCTCCTAAGGGCAAAAGCTTTATTACAATGAAAATTATCTTTTCTCAAACGTTTACATTAACCTCTATGGGAGAATTAGAGACACAATTTGAGAGTAACTGATAGTACACCATTTATACCAGAGTCCTTTTTGTCTACTCTAGAGCTAATTATATTTTGGCGTGCTTTTAAAATGAAAAATCTGAGGGTTGATTTTCAGAATTGGAGCAATGAAAAATCTGAAGTAAATGAAATTACCTGATGTAACGACCAGAATGTATTATGATCTATTAGTTTAAGCCTCGTTTAAGCTCTAAGCAGTTTGGCAAACTTAGTAACAGTGTTTTCTTCTAAAGTAACTACCAACAAACAATGTGTGGCCTTACCATCTTATTAATGCAAACTTTTGTTTCTAACTGTTATATCAAATGTGTAGACACATTTTATATCAAGGGCCGCCAAGCAAATGGCTAGTATGTCTTGCGGAATTTGATCTGTCTGTAGTTACTTCATATGCTGGTGATAAAAGCTGGAAATGACATTTCCTTATAACTTCTACAGAATTTTTGTTACATTTTTGTTAATACACTGTATTTGTGTGTAGGACCTCAGGACAGACAATGAGAGTGACATCAGACCGGAATCTGAGGAGAGCAACATTGTTGCAGAAAATTCTGGAAAGAATGGAGCTCTCTCAATTCCCCTTGCTGCACTTGGATTTGTGACTAGACTTGCCTCTGGAATATTTTCAAGGGGACGGCAGCGCACGAATCTAATGGATTTGGATTCCATAAGTGAAGATGAACGTCAATCTGAGGGATCCACTCTAGAAAGAGACACAAACGATGAATCGAGCTGCCAGAAACCTAGTGATAGTGACAATCATCTTGCAAAGATTCCTACTAATGGAAAGGGGGAGGAAAATGATGCAGCAGAGGCCCAAGATTTATTAGAAATTGCTGAAGCTCTTTGTAACTTGAAACCGCTGGGAGCAGCTCCAGCTCCATGTGACGAGGACACTTCTAGGTTCAAAGGCTTTGATATTGTTAGAAATCCTTGTGACCATTATTTTCTTGGTGCACATGGGCAGGTGAGTTCACATTTTGTACACAACCACCACACCCTTGAAAGAAAAAGAAAAGAAGAATGAAAGAATTAATACAGGAAGATTATGCACGTCTCTTTGTTTCCCTTCTGGTCATCCTTTCCATTAGTTTTATCATTTTTGAAAATCTTCCACTACTACAGAATAATGCTGGTAGGAAGTGGCTCAAGAAAGTTCAACAAGATTGGAACATTCTTCAGAATAATCTCCCTGGTACGGTAACTAACTTCTCTGTCCTATTTTGAATTCTTGTTTTCATGTTGAAACAATCACAGCTGTCATTCTAAGAGTAAAATTATTTTAAACAGAGGGGATATATGTGCGTGTGTATGAAGATAGAATGGATCTTTTGAGGGCGGTGATAGTTGGAGCTTATGGTACACCTTATCAAGATGGCCTTTTCTTCTTTGATTTTCACCTCCCACCAGAATATCCTGATGTTCCACCTGTAAGAGAACATGATATTGGTTTGTTTGCATGAGTCTTTCTTTGAAGCTTGAAAACTAATCATGTTACATTTCTAACTTTTTTCTTGCTCATGTTATATCAAACCTGTCCGAGTTATCCATACTAATATTTTACATTTATATACAAATATTGTCATTGCTCTATTTGCAGTCAGCATATTATCATTCTGGAGGGTGGCGAATAAATCCAAATTTGTACGAGGAAGGGAAAGTCTGCCTTAGTCTTTTGAATACATGGACAGGTAGAGGAAACGAGGTTTGGGATCCTTCATCATCAAGCATTCTTCAAGTCCTGGTTTCACTCCAGGGACTAGTACTAAATTCCAAGCCATATTTCAATGAAGCGGGATATGATAAACAAATTGGGACGGCTGAAGGGGAGAAAAATTCATTGTCTTACAATGAGAATACATATTTGTTGAACTGTAAGACAATGATGTATCTGATGCGGAAACCTCCAAAGGTGATAAAAACCAGATTTAACTCATTTTTGCCTGCCAAGTTGTTTGTTCCATCATTTTCCTTGGAAAAATCACAAATTCACATTACTTTTCAGTGGCAAGCTATTTTATTTTATATGAAACCTATGTAATGTTTTACAGAATTGGCTTGATAGTAAATTCTCCCCAGAACATGGAACCTTCCATGACAATGGTTAGGTAGATTAAATTCTTTTGTGCATAGCTGATCTAAATTCTAAGCCTATTATCTATGTTGAGACTTGCGAGTGCTGGTCCAAACAATCCCCAGAAATATTCTCTCTCAACATACTATTCGTCTTTCGTTTTGCTGTTTTCTGTTTTTCCCCTCTTTTCTTCCCTGTATATTCCAAGTAACTTTGATGTATGTCAGGCTTTAAAACAATTTTTAAGCAATGAACTTATTTGCTTGTAATGTAACTGCTTGATTGTTTGCAGGACTTCGTAGAGCTTGTCGTCCAACATTTCAGAAGACGTGGCTACTATATTCTCAAGGCTTGTGATGCTTATATGAAGGGACACCTGATCGGCTCACTCACAGAGGATGCTTCCATTAGCAGTAATAACCATGGTAACTCAAATTCAGTTGGTTTCAAGCTGATGCTGGATAAAATTGTGCCAAAACTTTTCTTAGCTTTAAATGAAGTTGGAGCTGACTGTCAGGAATTCAAGCACTTGCAAAAGTTGTAGCAGTGGTCTTAAAGGACCTTTGTGTTTCTTAATCAGCCCCAAAGAGGTCAGCCTTTCCAATTCGTGGGTTTTCTCTAAATTTTGAATACCTGCAATGTGAAGGCTTGAGATGCTTCTAAAATGAGATACTTTATAATGGGACATTAGACACTGTATGATCATGCTTAGATTATCAGCATCGATTTTTTGGAGTTACATCCGTTGTTATACTTTGTAATATTCCCTGAACTAACAAATTGAAAAACGAGCAGCTTCTTGTGGATTTCGCTACTCAGTTGTGGCTGGACAACTATTTTTTATTTTTTTTGGTTCTGTTTTCGTGTCTCTCAAAAATGGACCGTTACACTTTCTGTCAAGAACAATTTTTATTCAGGATTAATTGATGAAATTCTTTCTATTGTACTCTGTGGGAATTGTTCTGCCGTAATAGATTTGACAAACAACTAATTGTATATACTCGTTTTATGTATAAAATGACATGGAAATGTGCATTATTTCTTATCAGTCACTCCAATCTGAGAGTTTAATGTTTCAACGGCCATGGTACTTTTAAAGTTGTTACTCATAATTTAAATTTTTTTTTTCAAACAATCGCAATATTTTCAACGTTATTTTCTATCAGTCACTCTTTCTCCTTTCGTTGGGAAATTAATAGTTTTGATGACGTGGTAAACGAAATCATTAATTTTTCAAACAATTCGGAGTGATAGATGAGAAACAATGTTAACAAGAAAAAGCTTTAAAAGTACATTGACTTTCGATTTTTTTTAAAAAAATCCAGTGACACTTGATTTCCCACAATATGAACATTGAATAAAGATAACATATACTGGAAAAACATTTTTATTTGCACCAAAAACCAGATTTAGAGGACACAACAAAGTCAAAGTCAAAGCATCGCATAGGTTTGGATTGCACTTGCATCTTGATGCCTCTAGAACTGAATTCCAGTCTCACAAAAGGCACAGTGTGTTTGTCGATTCAAGGTAACAGATACTTGACGCGTTGTCCTACCTCCAATATAAATTATCGTTTATTTTGTTGTCTAATTCTTAAACTATGAACATCCATCTGTACCTCATTCTTTCTGTTCTCAACATTAAAAAACAAAATTCCTCCCCTAATCCAATGAAAAATAAGATTTTTTTCCTGCTCAACGTATTATAGAAATCCGAGCTATGTGCCGCGTTATGCGCTAAGCATAAAGTTTCAGCTTTCCCAACTTCTAAGTTCAGCTTAAATTGCAACACCAAAAGATTTATTTCACAGATTTCCAAAACATATAATTTCTTCATAAACATGCAACAATAACACTGTAAACTGCTGTAGTTTGGCTCTGGCATGAACATAGCATTACAAATTTCCATAGACGAAATACCATTAAAGGGTTTTTGGTCTTGCTTAAATGCAGCCAAAGATGCATTGTACGACCAAAGATGCCAAATCATATGTATTATTAAACAATAAGACACATAATTCACGACCCAATGTATGTTCCTCTGCAATTATTCCAATCCACATACCAGAAAACAGAACAAATGTGGTAACAGATAGTTAAAATAAACAATAAGAGGGAGATCATACATTGTTCTTGATAATATTCTGCCGGGCAAGAAACCTTGCGACCGGCGGTGTAAGGGCAAAAGTAATCGGAACCCTAACTGGAAACAGAGCCTTATTCAGCAAAACCGCCAGCGCCAAAGCCCCACCGCTCGAAGCCACCAGGTCAGCAGTCCGATTTCTCTCCTTTTTTACATCATTCATTACCGGTTGTTCCATTATGAATCCTTCGGAGGAGGAACCAGTATCAATAGTCGTAATTTCAGATTCTGATGAGGGCAGTTCAGGGATTTCGCCTTCTTTCGGCTTCTTGCCCAGGCTGGGCATGCCCATTTTTTCAAAAATTGATTCCACGTCGACGTTGTTGTCGATGGCGATATAAAGGCCGGTGATTGAGGCGGCGGAGACTGAAAAATGCACTCCCAATGCAACCTTCCCGTACTTCCTCAGTAGCTCCCGGAATCTCCCTCCAGACATTTGTAGTAGAATAAAGTTATAATTTTCAATTTCTCTTTGTGTATATATACAGGTTTGCGTATGCGTATACTGCAGATTAAGGTTTTTCAGCTAGGGTTTTTGAAGTTTCAGACAATGAAGAGTCGGGGTTTTAAGAATTTCATTTCAGGAAACTCGAAACGGTGTCGTATATGGAAGATTGAGTTTATTGGGCTTCAGAACGTGAGATTGTAGTATGATGGGGCTCCATTAGATAGACTGAAAAAATATTGGGCCTGCGTCTTAAATATATTTCAGTCCAGATTGAATAATGAGGAAATTAGACATAGGTGTCTTTTATTTTTATTTTTAAAGGGTTAAGTATTACCCATTTCAAAACTAAGAACAAATGTTTCAAATTTCAAAAATTAGATACTAATTAAAATTTATTTATGATTTAATTAATTAATTAAATATATTAAGGTCACAAATTAACGATTTAATTAGTTAAATATTATATTTCGGTCACAAATAAGAAATTTTATATCTCACAATTCAAAATTTTATAAGTCACAATTTGTTCATCGGTCACAAATCAAAAATTTATACATCACAATTTATTTATCGATAAAAAATTATAAATATTATAAATCACAACTTAGTAGACAATAACAAATTGTCAAATTATCGGTCACAACAAAATTATTTTTAGGTCATACGTTATTTTTTGGTCACAATTTATCTTTTTCATTGTTCACATATTGTTTATTGGTCACAAATTAACCAATTTAATGGTCACAATCAACCAAATAATTTGTGATCACAACCAACACTTGTGATTACCACCGCAGCACTATCGCTACCTTCGCCGCCAGAACCACCACCACCACCACCCATACGCAACAACAACACCACCACCTCAAACAAATCAACACATCGCAGAAAAATACCACCACATCATCACGTTGTTCCACCACCACCTCGACAGACCTATCGTCGCCACCGTGCCACCATCGCTACCAACAAAACCACATCCATTATTCATCTACAGCCACGTTAACAACCCCCGTCCCCAGGCAACACTAATGCCACAGCGCCCCGTCATCGCCACCAACACCACTTGCACCACAACCGTTAGCGACCACCACCGTCACTAACGCCAGATCCACCACCAACAGTGCCAGATCTACCTGTACCACCGCCAACAAAAAATCACCTAAAAAACTCTGGTCTTGCCGCGCACCAGATTGCTACCAAAACTCAGCTCACGCTGCATAGCGGCGAAATTGCAAGAAATCGAACTCATTGTGAAATCATATACATCCGCTGCTGCTATGAAATCGACCCAAAACTTCTTGAAGTATTCTATCAAACTTGTGGATGAAGTATTCCGCAGCAACACAACGCTGAAGCTGCATTGAAATGAGGGGAGAGAGCTAGTGAACAACGCCAGTAGAGAAAGGATAGAAAGAGGCTGGGAAAGGAAGAATAGAGATATAGGTATAGAGAGAGAGAAAGAAGATATCCACGTAGATTAATTAATTTATAATATTTTATAAATATTAAAATTTTGAATTAACATTTGATTTTTATAAAAACAAACATTAAATCTGAGTTTTGAAATTAGATCTTAAAAAAATCTGATTTGATGTAATTTCCACTAAAAAAAAATAAAATAAGGAATTGACTAATGGGAGCAATTCATAAGTAAGAATTTAAATATCACTCATTTCAAAACTTAGATAAAGAGTTTAAAATTTCAAAAATAAGATATTTATTAAATTTATTTATGAAATAATTAATTAAAAAAATATTTTTATTAATTAAAATATATTAATGTCACAATTCCATATAATTTGGTAACAACTTCTCGAATTAATTAATTATTCGATCACAATTCAAAAATCAGATATTTATTAAATTTATTTATGAAATAATTAATTAAAAAAATATTTTTATTAATTAAAATATATTAATCACAATTCCATATACTTTGGTAACAACTTCTCGAATTAATTAATTATAATTGTTTTCGATCACAATTCAAAAAAATTATAGATCACAAATTATTTCTCGATCACAAATCAAAATTTTTATAAGTCAAAATTTATTTCTCGATCATAAATCAAAATTTTTTATAGGTCACAATTTATTCATCGATCACAAAATCAAAATGTTTATAAGTTACCATTCATTTGTCGATAAAAAATTATAAATTTTATAAGTTACGACTTATTTAAGGGTAACAAATTTCAAATTAATTGGTCACAAGTTATTTCTCATTCACAACTTAGTAAATTGTGAGTCATAGTCACATTTTTTAGGTCAAATATTATATATTGGTCACAAATTACCCAATTTATTGATCACAAACACTTTTAGTCCCACTCGACCATCGCCGCCACCAACAACATGATGCCATCGCCACCACCTGCACCACAACGGTTTGCGACCACCACCTCACCACTGCCAACAATGCCAAATCAACCACCACACAAATGCCAAAGTCCTCCTTGCTACTGCCAGATTCTCTGCACCACTGTCAACAAAAAATACCCCAAAAACCAACAAAATTTGATTGCCTCTACCAACGCCACCACCACATGAACCGTCACCTCCAGTGCCACCATCAGTATCAATACCTCGCCACCATCGCCAGCAGTACCACCACCACCTCCTCACTCCACCACCACCACCACACTAAAACCACCAAAACATGAAAACCACTACCACCCATCCAACAATTTAAAAAAAACCGTCAACCCAATCTAGGCCCTGCAGCCATGATCTGCAAAGCATCCGGTGGCACTCATAGTGAAGGAACAACTTTTCCCGAGGTCCACAGAGCTTCAGGTGGTCTAGGTCGCGAGATTTGTAGTCAAGAAATGACTTTACTGGTGGTGCTCACAGAAGATGGTAGAGCGGTGCTCTCTAGTGGTGGCGCTCTCCAGCGGCAGAGGTTGATGCAGAGTATATAGAGTAGGGAGAGAAAGATGAGAGAGAGGGAGAGATATAGAGATAGAATGGAGAGAGATGAATGAAGATAAATTTAAGGTTTGTGGGTGAGGTGGGTGGATGTAGTATGTTAATCAATTTAATTTTATAATAATATTATTAATATTTAAAATTTTAATATATATAATTTTTGAAAATAAAAAATTGTATCTCTTAATTATGAATTGAAATCTTGAAAACATTTAATTGTTGTAATTTTCACTTGATTATACACTTAAATCGAATTAAAGTTTTAATAGTCGTATTAACTTCCGCCAAAAATATAAAAGATTTAAAAATCAACAAAATAAAGACGACAGCATTCCAATCTGATATTTTCCATTTTTTAAAAAATTTATTATTAAAAGTTTTCGTTTGATACATATTTTACTCTACAATTATCTATTTTAAGATTCAAAATATGTTAAAAAGCTTGCAATGTGATCATAATAAATATGTTATGGATGAAATTTGAATGTGAAAAATTATCTCACATGAATGAACTCAAAATTAACAATAATTATTAACAGCATTTCTTGAAGCCTTTTTGACTTGCTATTATGAACTCGTAGTTTATCAATTTTTAAATTTGAAAGATATATTTCAAAGTTTTCGTGAATACTTCGAAACGCTAAATTTTTTTTCACCCGACGAGTGAAGAAATAGCTCGTAAATAAGACAAAAAAAGTAACATCAAAATAGAAATTAAAATGGAAAAAAAAATCATTTTGTCATCTTTTCATAAAAAGGTGACAAAAATTCACTTTTTCACATTCTCATTTTTGCAAAAATATTGAATGCATCAATTGAATTGATTAAAAAAAATGAATTGAATACAAGATTAAATACATTCTCATTTTTCCAAAAGACCTTGCATGCATCAATTAAATTGATTCAAATAAGTATAAATCAAATACAAAATTAAAACAAGGCTTGAATTCACATATTTAAATTTTAAAAAATGCACACGTATAGATCTAGTTAATTACTCCAATGAGATAATATGATTTTTTCAGAGAAAAGTCACATTTTTATTTTTACAAATACCTTAGATGCATCAATTGAATTGATTCAAAGAAAAATGAATTGAATACAAGATTCAAATAAAGTTTGAATTTGTATATTCAAATTTTAAAAAACGTGCGCATATGCATCTAGTTAATTGTTCCAATGAAATGCTGTAACTTTTCAAAGAAAAGTGATAGAATGTCACTTTTTCATATTATTATTTTCTCAAACACCTTACATATGTAATTTAATTGGATCAAAATTTTCTTTTCATATGTATTAACATAAAACAAGATTTGAATTCATATATTTAAATTTTAAAAAAATGCAAACATATGCATCTAGTTAGTTGCTCAAATGAGACACTTTTTTTTTTTTTTTTTTAGAAAAAAGTGGTAGAATATCACTCTTTCATTCTTTCGTTCTCTGTTTGAGCAAACACCTTGCATGCATCAATTTAATTGTTTCAAAATTTTCTTTTTCATGTGTATTAACATAAAACAATGTTTGAATTTGTATATCCAAATTTTCAAAAATGCACACACTGTATATAGTTAATTGCTTCAATAAGATATCGTGATTTTTTTATACGTATTTCGCACATTTTCCTTTTGAGCGCACACCTTACATGATCTAATTGATTCAAAGTTTTATTTTTCGTATGTATTAACATAGAATAAGATTTGAATTCATATATTTAAATTTTAAAAAAAATACATACATGCATCTAGTTAATTGTTCTAATGGAATACTTTGACTTTTTTTTAGAAAAAAGTGGCGGAGTGTCACTTTTTCATTTTCCTTTTGAGCAAATACTTTATATGCATCAATCTAATTGATTAAAAAAAATCATGTGTATTAACATCAAACAAGGTTTGAATTTGTATGTTCAAATTTAAAAAATTGCACACTCATGCATATAGTTATTCGCTCTAATAGAGTAATGTTATTTATTTTTATAATAATGGAATATCAGTAATGTGGCAACTTAAGTGAAATAAAGAGTTACGACAATTTAATTTTCATAAGAAAGAGGGAGATTGAATTATCATTTTCCATTATTCCACATAAGTTGCTACATCACCGATATTCCATCATTATAAGATAAATAATATTATTCGCTCCAATAAAATACTGCGACCTTTTTTTAGAAAAGTGACAGAATGTTATTTTTTCACATTTTCCTTTTAAGCAAAAAACTTGCATGCATCAATTTTATTGATTCAAAATTTTATATTTCGTATGTATTAACATAAAACATGGTTTGAATTCGTATATTAAAATTTTCAAAATCGCAAACGTATGCATTTAATTAATTGCTTTAATGAGATATTGTAATTTTGTTTTTAGAAAAGTAACATAATGTTACCTTTTTACATTACCGTTTTGTTAAACACCTTGCATGCATCATTTTAATTGAATTAAAGCTAATTTTTTATGTGTTTTAACGCAATTCATTTCCTCTCAAGTTCAAAAATGTTATTATCAAACATGGTTCCAATCACAATAACAAAATCATCAATCCGTTTTGTTAAACACCTTGCATGCATCATTTTAATTGAATTAAAGCTAATTTTTTATGTGTTTTAACGCAATTCATTTCCTCTCAAGTTCAAAAATGTTATTATCAAACATGGTTCCAATCACAATAACAAAATCATTAAAAAAGAAACTTCATAAACGTTAATTGTTTACATTATAAAGTTTAAATCAAACATAATTAAAGAAAGAGTCCAAAACATAAAAAACCTGTAATTTTGTTTGTGTATTTCTAGATTAGGGGAAGAGAACTTTTAAGAATGAATGTTGAAGCAACCTCTATCTTGTTTATCCTTGATTTGTGAAAGATTTCCTCTTTTCCCTTTCAATTATCTTTTGAATTTTTGAGATTGGAGGCTGATTTTTAACAAGTCGTGTCGTGCTTTAGGTTTGAGCGTATATTTTACATTCAATTTTAATTATTTACCATTTAATCAAAGTTTATCATTTTTTTTCAAAACTATCCTAAGCTTTTGGGTATTTGTGTAAGTACCCCTTGAATAATAGTAATTTTCTGTAAGGCTTGTTTTAGCATATTTTAAAAGTGTCATTAATTATTTATTAGGAAAAATTCATATATCAAATATTAGATATACCCCATTTCATTTATAAGATAACAAGTTTAACATTTCAAAATTCAGATCATATAAATAGAAAATTTAAACATAATAATACACACACACACACACATTATGTTTAAATTTGTTTCCGTTTCATTCTATCTCTAAGATTCAGCAATCAATTACAATTTACAGCCAGATTTCTAAAATACAAAATCCGCATCCCCGTAATCCACATTCATGGTCCAATTCAGTACAAAAGTCACAAAAAAAATTAAAATGATTTGTAACATTGACTTCGTTGGAATCGTTTATTTTGAAATTAGTCGCCCAATTCAGTTCACATATTGAAGATGGTCGTCTCAGTAGCTCAAAAGGCTTCGACAACATTGCAAAGTTGTCGTATTGAATTGATGTTCATGATCTTCGAATTATATTTCAGAGGCGTCGTAATCACACAAATGGTAGCCGTTAAATTTATAGTGCTTTCACATAATGTGATTGTAATAGTTTATCGTAATTTATTTGCGTTATTTCATGTTGTGCATTTACATTGAATGTGTGACCTTCGTTATATCATTCACTTATAGTGCTCCTACCTAATGTGATTGTAATAGTTTGTTGTGATTTAATTGCATTATTTCACACTATGCCTCTACATTGAATGTGTGAACTTCGTTATATCATTCACTTATAGTGCTTCTACATAATGTGATTGTAATAGTTTGCTGTGACTTAATTGCGTTATTTCATGTTTTGCCTTTACACTGAATGTGTGACCTTCGTTACATCGTATGTGGAAGTAATGAGAAGTTGTGACCATACTTGATTCAAAATTTCGAGCTGCAATAATAATAAGTGATCTGTCTGAGTTGTGACTCTTAATTATATATATGACTAACCATTTTGTGTGCATCTGCAGATATGAGGTACGAGCATGTATGTTTGTTGAATGTGTCACAATTATCACTGGTGTTGATTGATCGTAATTGTTGTTATAAGAAGCTCGTAGACATTGTTATGATGGAGTTTGGATTGGATTCTACTAAGGTGACACTCACAATGACATAGCTAACAGTGATCAACTTCCCATCCGAATAAAGAGTGATAATAATGTCCTGTTGTACATGATGCTAAAGGGTATGGATTGTTTGGATTGGATTCTACTAAGGTGACACTCACAATGACATAGCTAACAGTGATCAACTTCCCATCCGAATAAAGAGTGATAATAATGTCCTGTTGTACATGATGCTAAAGGGTATGGATTGTAATCCTGCCAAACATTCATTAAACATTAAGGTCACTCATGCAAAAATAGAACACCAATCTGCTATGGTTCATATCGATGGACAAACTAGTGGAGAGTTGTTATCATTATAAGATTTAATGCTAGAAATATGCCAAGCAACAGTAGAGCCATTAGGTCACAAATATGAAGAAGTCACAGTATATCCGTTGCCAATGCTAGGGAGGTAGAAGAATGAATGGTTTTTCATAATGAAATTGAGCCTGCCCTTATATGCAGTATAAAACACGTTTGAATTTGTGGTTGTTTGATCAGAGAAGGAGTATTTTGTAAAACGTACATATAATGAGTGTAATTGGATATGGAAATTATCAAAGTTAAGAAGAATAAAGCTATTTAAGATTAGATAGATTAGGTTGGTCATACCTGTGCTTTAAACATAGTATTAGGCTTTCACATGCAAGTTTCAACATCAGTTGTGTCATCTTACATAAAATACAACATACTCCTAACGATATACGTAATGACATGTTGCATATATGTAGTTTCTTTGAATTATGTGAAAGCCTAGAGATCTCGAGAGTAAACCTTGAGAATGATTAGAGGTGATTCAACTAACTCATTTGGGAAGATATCGAGCTTTTTTTACATGCTTCAACAGACAAATCTTGGTACGGTCACATAATTAGAACTTGATGGTCACAATATGTTCAAATATTGTTTTATGGCACTTGATGCATCTATTCGATGATAGAAGCATTGCAGACCTATGATTGTGGTTGATGACACATATTTGAATGGACACTATGATGGTACTCTATTCACAGTATGGTCACATGACGCTAATAACAGCATATTCATACTTGCATTTGGAATTGGAGATAATGGGAATGACAGATCCTAGTCATGATTTTTCGAAAACTTGAAGAATGCGTATGGGTATAGGGATGTATTATGTTTTGTATCAGATCGCCACAACAGTATAAAAAATGTAATTGAGAAGGTGTATCCAGGAACTTGTCATGTAATTTGTTTATATCATCTCCTACAAAACCTGAAATCATATTATGAAAAATCGGGCCACAACATAATGCAAGCATACAATTCAGCAATCCACGCATACACATTGGCGGAATTCGAATATAACATGTAACAACTATATACAATGAATCAGAAGATTAGATATTATATGGTAATGTGATAATTTCATTTTACTTTTACATACATAATAAAGGTTACAACTATAAAAATATATCATCTGCATCATCGTGTTTTTTGCTTGTAGGACGATGTTAGGCCCAAAAAGTGGTCACGATACCACATGCCAGCAAACAGATACTCCATAATGATAGACAAGTCACAACGGCATAATTGAGTTCAGTGCTAATTCATAAATCAAACAAAACAAGCTCCCTATTTATATTTCACAACCCCCAAACATGCATTGGTCACAGATGGATGGTTTGGTCACAAACAACATAATTTAGGTCATTACTAGTTCATAAATCAAATAATGATAAAATCCCTTTTTTATGGGTCACACTATCGAATAACAATATGCACTCAATTCATACGTCACAAGTTGAATAGAACATATGTCACAAATGTAGAATACTTCATCAATACTTGTTACCCATCAATTTTAGGGTTCATAAATATGCTTCAAATGAATAACAAATTAAACAAAATAAAAATACCTTTTTCGACGTCGAATTTGTGACTGACCCAGTAGATTTGTATCTTTTAGAAGGTGAATCTTTATGTATTTCATGTACCTTTCTTTTACCTCTTCTATCTGAGACCCCGATTACATTCTTCCCTCGATTTTCAATCCTTGAACTAGCCATTTATCTTTGGTTTTACGATATACAGTTCACAGAGTGAAAATACTTATAGATTGATGGTTATATAGTAGGAGGATAATGTGCGTTGACGGCAATCGCAAGTTCACTGGAAAAGTAATGGCAACGAGGAAAACCTCTTTGCAATTGTGAGTCTGTGAAGAAGAAACATGGGTTGAGGTTTTGGAATATAAGTGGTGATGTTTTCTAATTTTAAAACACTTAAATCATGGGATACGTGGTTGTTAATGTGTATATTAAATTTAATTATAATATATCTGATTTTTGAAAAGTGAAACTTCTTTCTTGATTTTAAAATATTGATATTTAAAAGTAGAGTGATGTATAATTTCCATTTATTTATTCAGACTCTAATTGGTTCCAGGAAAAAAATGGATTAAAACTCAATTCAAAGTCAACTATTAAATTTATTCATACATTTCATGAAATCTACAATTTTTCTACTACATATTTTATCAATTTTTTTTTTCAAAATTTATTGAAAATTTGATTTTTATCTAAATCTAACAGACGTGGAGTATTCTCATTCTCGAGTCCACATTTGTCGTCTCTAAGCTTGTTCCTAGAATGTGTGTTAGAATTTGAACACTAGAACTATTTATCACATTATCTCTTCTTAACAAGACAAATAATAGCCAACTCAAATGGTAACTCATTGGTTCACGAAAAAGCTCCAATCCACTTCTACCTACGATAGCAAGAGAAAGACGATAAGGGAGTCAATGAACAACAACATTTGGGAGAAGACTTGCTGAACTAGATCCTCGTGGTAGATGTCCCATTGACTACATGATAATACCAATTCAATATGTTATATATTTTGAGTAATGCCATCTAATACTAGTGGAGAACTTGAAGAGAGGGAACGACCTTTATTTTATTATTGAAATATGAGTATTAAACATAATTATTTTTGATGGATTGTTTGATAAATGACTTTTTTTTTAATTATTTGATATGATGATCCTATTTGGTGGAGATTAAAATCAAATTTTGATAAAAAAGGATGAAAAGTGTGGTTCAAAAGTTGTGTGGTCCTATCAAATGTTGATTTTGACTTAGAATAAAATCTAAATTTTAATCTGAATCAAACAGAGAAGATATGTATATCTTGTATATCCTCTCATCCTAGCTATGCAAGTCATCTGTTGATTTTCAACATCAACGCAGTTTAGACTTACAAGACTCAAAAACTTTGATTTATCACGAGGTTCCTACAAAGTCCTATAATCAATATCAGTCGATCCCTAGTTGACATTGTTTATGTTTCATCCAGGATAATTCACGAAGCCTGCAGGCCGCTTGGCTTCTGATTGACTTTGCAAATGGTAGACTTTTGTGTGTGTGTTATAGATTTGCATTAGAAGATGACTATTTTTTCTCTTTCTTATTATTTAGATTTGAATATTGTTGTGTTTTGTGATCCAAACTCGGGCCGAAAAAAGCTTGAGCCGAGCCCGAGCTTTTTTTTTCGGCTCGGGCTGGCTCGACTCGGCTCGTTGACATAGCTATGCACAAGATTTATGTTTTGCATCATGAATAAATTATTTGAATCAAAATTTGAATAGGTAAAAAAAAATTAGTAGACCTTATAAATTTGAATAGGTAAAAAAAATTTGTGGACCTTAGACGCTAAATCCAAATAACCACTAAATTATACATTCTTAAACCAATTCTAAGATAGCTTGGTGGTGATTGAGTTGTTGTAGGGAGATATTGAGTTATATGTAGATTCCATGTGTGTTGAATTTTGTGTGGATTGTCTAAGGCTAATAGGATGAAAATTATGTTGAGATCTTAAGTTGGGGGTCGATTTTTGAAAATGAGTGTTTATAAAGGGACATTGAGGATCATAAAAAAGGAAAAAAAAAAAGAAAAAAAATATAGAAAAAATAATGAATATGTGGTATTATCTTATTGTGAAACTTCTCTTTGTAGCCTATATGAGTCGAGTGATTAAGTCTACAAGGGTATCTAAAAACCTAGTACCCTATGATCATTTGACTTGGGAGTCATCGACCTAAAACTCACTACAAGAGTAATTTAGAAAGCTTAATGGAGAGAAGTCTGCACAATAGTTTTAAAAAAAATTCATACATGTCTTGATTAAGCCCCAAATATTCTTAGAGGTTGAAGTAATAAAAAATAAGGAGAATCCACATCTGTTGATGTGTTGAATTGCAATTAGTAAGATCTAACCAAACTAGAGAGGGTGAGGAATAGTATATAAATTCAACCTTAGATCATACCATGGGAAAAGAGTGAAAAGAATAAATTTAGGGTGTATATCTTACGAGTGAAGAAAAGAAACATTTGGCCATAAAGGGTCGTGATTTGAATCACTTTATGAATTTATGATGCTTGACATAAATTTCCACACACACGTCGATTTTGCAATGGATAAGAAGAAATTAATTTTAGCATTGTAATTTTGTAACAGTTCATAGTTTTAATATATGTATTCCAATCTTAAGAGAAAAAGCAAACTATCTAACCATGCGTGTGTTTAAAATTTTTGGTTAAGTTAGGTTATAATTTTGTTTGAGAATAAACAAATGTTCAAGTTTGGGGTGTTCAATAAGTGTATTTTGTACACTTATCTAAGTCATTAAATTGGAGTATTTGTTAGTAATTTAGATAAACATAACTTAATTTTGTGTTACTTATATTTGTTAGGCTGAATTCAATGTAAATTGGTGGATTTGGAAGAAAGTGATAAAAATGTGCGAAAACGAAGGAAATTCAAAATTTGGGGACCAAAGTGTAAACATTCAATAGTTGATTCGGAGCATAAAATGATGATTAAAGATCATATAAGATCAATTGGAGGTCAAATGAGTGAAATATAGTGGAAGTATTTTCATAAATCAATTTACAGCCAAAGAAGTTATGATATGGATTTTTAGCCTCAACTTGAGACCCATTTTTTGGATAACAAAAATTCGAATTGGAAAATATGTAATTCTATAAATTATAGCCCTTTGAATGACATTTCCAACGTATTTTGAATTGTCTCAATTGAATACATGTATAGAAAGTTATGATCAAAATACCGAACGCTGCTCGGAAAAGAACCTGCGCGCGCAGGGGCCAATTCTCTCGCGCGCGCACGGGCATGACTTTCATCTACCGAGAACAAAATCCATGAATGGCGCGTGCGCAAGGACTATGCGTGCAGGCCAAATTCCTTATTTCATCTAATTTCTTATAAAATCAAATTTAACCAATTTCTTGGGGAGGGGGGGTAAACTCCGTGAACTATAGAGAACATATCAAAATCCTATTTTTCACCAAAAGGAAGAGGTTAGCATGAGATTCAAAGGCAATTAACACGAGAGATTGAAGATTCAAAGTTAGATTAACGGAGGAGAAATTGATTTTTCACTTTCAATTCATTGTTTTTCATTCCGGGTGATGTTGTTCCAAATCTTTTTGTGTGATTTACATAACAATATGTTACGCTAATTATTTTCATGTATTGGATGAAGATGAAACCTTTTTTATTTTTATTTTTAATTCTAGACAAGTAGTTAGTTAATTTCTTATTTTTTTGATTAATCTTGTATACATAATTTTATTATTTGATTGTTTGATCACCAATTAAATATAGAATTGCTTGTTGTAGTGCTGAGAGGCTCACAATAGGTATAGAACATTGTTTGATTAACACACGTGCAATAGATATTAAGAATAATATTTATCACGTGTGCAATTTATGAGATAATCTAAACTTTAATGCGTTATATTCATTCGAATTTTGAATAAATTCGGGTCGTGATTAAAATAGATTTAATTTTTCTTGAAAAAGAGAATTAATTGCAATAGATTTATCAATTGTCAAGAATGCATGAATGATACTAACTACATAATTGAGAATTGAAATAGATAAAAATAGGCGGATTCGTAATTCAATACATTCATTCCATATAAATACATAACTCGTATTTTATAAACTTTCGTAGAATAATTTACTATAATTATGAACCACAATTTCATTTTTTTTTTGCTCACTTTGAATCTAAATATAAACTAATACACTTGATTGAATTTTATTCCCTGTGAGACGACAATTCTTAACTCATCACGTATTACTTGTCAACGATCTCATACATTTGCGGGTTTTGTCCGGACAAGCAACAACTTGTTGGTCATCAGAAAACTTCTCATCACAATTTGCTAGGTCCTGAATCAATTTTGTGAATCTGTCAAGATTTTCTTCCAAATCAGCTGAGGGATCAAACCTAAAGTTATAAAATTGCCTTAAGAGATAACATTTGTTAGGCAAGGTCTTAGTCAGAGAAAGAGCTAATCTGTCAAGATTTTCTTCCAAATCATAGGAGGGATCAAACATAAAGTTATAAAATTGCCTTAAGAGATAACATTTGTTAGGCATGAACTTAGTCAAATAAATGCCTTCTAACTTAGTCCACAGAGCCTGTGCAGAGGTAGTCTTACCAACTTTTCTAATCACATTATCAGATAAGTGTAAGAAAATTGAACTCCATGCAGTATCATCCAATTCTTGTCTTCTATAGGCACTAGTTTCTGCAGCCAATTGACCATCAATGCGCTAGAGACTGAAGTCTCCAGTCCCATTCCATGTCTCAAGTTCAAATTTATGCGCAGTAGACATGATGATAGTTATGTACACAAATTTCAATTATGTACAACACATAGAGTATAATGATTCAGACACTTTACATAATGAACAAGATAAGTGAGGAGCTGGATTAAGCAGATAATAACAAATATATATTTTTACCATGTAATTCAGAAATCAATGTTAAAACAATTCAAGAAGTATGTTATCGTTTGGAAAGGGTTTAAGGACTGGTAACCCTGGGTTCCACTACTCCCTCAAATTTCCAGATCATCGAGATCTCGGACAAAGGAAAGTAATGGAGGATCACTTACCTTAATAACTAATTTCAAACTTAATAGAAATATAGCAAATTAAAGAGGGATTTTAGAAAATATTAGAGTCTGAAACCTTAATGTTTTAGAATAATGGAAGCAATAAGAGAATACCAGAATCGCACAAGAATTCCAACACAGATGCAAAAAAACAACGAGTCACCAAGACTCAGTGGGCAATGAGTCATGAACTCAGCAGGAATCGGTATGAGTTACCCCAACTCGTCCAGACTCAGTACGAGTCAACAAAACTACCAGAATACATATTTCAAAACCACCAAGACTCAGTAAAAACAGATGATTAACCAAAGTTGTTAGCGAGTTCAAATGAGTTCTGAGGAGAAACAAATTTTGTCTCACACAGTATATGAAACTCTCAACCAGATCCCCAGATCTACACCAAGACTCACCAAAAACAACCCAACGAAAGACTCATCATGTAATAGTGAGGCAGCCCAATATGCATTAACAATTTTTATAGAAATTATAAATCAATTTATAACTTTTATTCAACGGTGAAAGTGTAGAGACTGCCAAGAAGTTTGCTTAAACGAAAGAGTGCCTAATAGTTTATTAATTCAGCAGTCTTGTAACGAAGATAAAGGGGATAAAAGATTTAAAATAAAGATAAATTAAATCCAAGATAGTAAATTCTCAACTTAACAATAATGTACAAGCTCCTCAATGAAGGCCTTCAAGTTCTTAGTGGAAGAACCTTCCTCTTGCATAGCTTCTCTTGCAGAATTCTTCCACTTCTTAGCATTCTCTCTCAATTCTCGACTTTTCTCTCCATCATCCATTATCGTTTCAATGCACTTCTTGATCTCGTCGCTCTCAACGATGCCATCTTCTCTTGGGTTCACCCTTAGGCCTGTCCTCCACTCATCTTGTATCAGCTTTGCATTAGTCCCTTGATCAGCCCACTGTGGAAACGCCACCACGGGAACACCACATGCTATACACTCCAAAGTCGAATTCCATCCACAATGAGTCACGAAACAACCCAACGAAAGGTGTGTTAGGACCTCAAGCTGAGAACACCATGGTACTATATTTCCCAGTTTTTCCAATTCTTCCAAACAACTTGGTTTATTGTCGTCTTTTTCTTCTTCTGGGTTTTCGTTTACTCGTATGACCCACAAAAAGGGTCGTCCACACTCGATTAATCCTTTAGCAATCTCCTCCATTTGAACTTTTGGGAGCCATAGAAGAGTCCCAAATGACACATAAACCACAGATGATTCAGGCTTGGAGTTCAACCATTGCAAATAATCCTCCGATTTATTGAAAAGATCGCCAGCAACGGCCTTATCCGATGGATCTTTACCATCCAAGAAAGCAGAAGGAATTAATGGTCCAATCCCGATTAACTCATAATCTTCAATCGCTTTAAGTGCATCAGCCTCTAGCGCATCAAACGTATTCACGAGAACTTTTGGCTTTGTTTCCGCATCTAACATTTCTAGATGCTCTTTACATGTTGAAAGTGCAAAGACTTTGTGATCGCTACTCGGAGGAAGCACAAAGGAGGGAAGATCACGTTTAGCTAGCAATGGAAGTCTAGGCAGCTGGATTGTCCAGGAGGGATCGTCGGAGGCATTATTGATTTCTTCACCATAGCCATTGAAATAATAGTAGTATATGTCCAATACAGTGGTGGGTTGAATCCAAAGAAGAGCACTCGGGATGTGCAATTCAAGTGCCACGGCTGCAGCCCATGGAAGCAGTAGACTGTAAACTAGGCACGTAACAGGGCGACCTTGCTCGGCACTGGCAAGAACCGTTTCCCTTATGCTGTTTGAACTGCTGTTCCTAATCACAGTCATGTATTGATTATGATCATCACTTGGTTTACACCCGTCATAATGTCCAACAGAGAATGCAG
Organism: Fraxinus anomala; assembly: GCA_903798345.1. NCBI lineage: Eukaryota > Viridiplantae > Streptophyta > Magnoliopsida > Lamiales > Oleaceae > Fraxinus > Fraxinus anomala. Next base: position 1,188 of record CAIGRN010182780.1, on the reverse strand, counting down.
CAAAAGTAAGTAATGGACTGATGTAGCCGGCAGCTTTAGCTATCCGCCGATGGGCATATAAACTTGTTGAAAAGGTGACTTCAATTCCATTCCTGACAAGGGTCTTGGCAAATGTAAGTATTGGATTGATGTGTCCCTGTGCTGGAAAAGTTACCAGAAGTACATGAGGGCGAACCATTTTCTTGTAAACAAACAAAAATTGTGTGCGCGATAATGTTAAAAATGTTATGCGGTAGAAAACTGGTGCTTCTGTGAACTAGAAATGAGTAGATAAAATGGGGGCTTTGGGACTGTTTTTATAGTAAGAGGACAACGCCTGACGTTTGAGGAGGTATGGTCACCGCTGCATGGAAAGTTTATGACACGTAGTATGCTGAACTAAGAAGTCTGCCATTTGTCAAGAAGTCTACCATTTGTCTCTCTCTATCTCTTCTCGTAAAGTTGCCGACGAGACTCGTGTATGTGTGGATATGTACACAAATAATAATTAATTGAAAGCGTGGAAAACCAGGCAAAAAAATCTATCTTTTCTTGTTTTGATATTTCCCAGATGCTACCTTTCGTCACAAAACAAGAAGAAAGGAAAAAAAAGGGTAAAACGGAAAGAAGAAAATAATGGAACTGAAAATGAAGAACAGAATATAAAAGGTAGAGATTCCGACAAACTTTAGTTGATAGTAACGTTTAACAGATACATAATCACGTATAATCACATCACGTTGGAAAGCATTGCTATTTTGGCACCATTGTGGGATGGAAGATAAAAATATATTCGCGTTCTCCTTCGTTCTCCTTCTTGAGAACTTCGAAATGGTATATTTACCTAATCAATACGCTGCTCGCATGAACGAGAAATTGAAATGCAAAGTATACCTTAAAAATGATTTTGTCTTTCGAGGGAAAGCAATTGTAGCTTATTCCATGTAGTTTTCTTGTCTAATACTTTCTCCATAAACCTTTCAATCCTGCACAAGATATTATTTATTGTACCATGATAGAAAATGATAATGAGATATATCACCGTGTTTATAAATTTGCTTTACTCATTTTATTATTATATCATCTTAAAATTTACAAACAACTAAGTATTGTGACATTTCAATTGTAATATAAATGTGTATAATTAGCCGATTGTGGAGCAAAATTACAACAATAATGGATTTTCCGGGCTCAGTTTACCAACCAAAT
>CAIGRN010182767.1:0-13107 GCA_903798345.1 Fraxinus anomala | reverse complement strand
CAACACTCTCTGTGTCTCATCAGCCAGAGTAAACACTATTTATAAGCCAAAACTCGAGTGTACAGTTGACATCCTTAACTGTCAAAGGATAAACCGACCCGCCATGGCCAGAACTGCCAGAAACTATCCTCCATGACCTTTCTTGACAACTGCCCACACATTTCACTTGTATGGACCAAAACACATGTCGCACATGTGCATGTTCATAACATCCGAGTTATGCTGAACTGCAGCACACTGAACTGCAGCTGAAACCCACATTTGCCTTGCTCCCAAGAACCAAAGTGTGCACCATCAACACACTGTCCTTGCAAATCTAGCACGAGGGTAAGGCGTGTCCATGCCATTGTACATGTCAGCCTTTAAGGGGCTAACATCTGCTCAGATTGTGTAGACGAGAGTGCTATAGCCCATAAGAGCATACATGCAATAGTGAATAGAATTGAACAATGAAATGTATAAATGTTTAAATGTTTCTATTTCAACGAGAAATGTTATTTACTTAATGTGAAGAGTCCTCTACGTCACTGAAAGAATTTACCATAGATTTGTTCTCTTGCAATGGCCAAAATCAGACAAAGAAAATGCCAACACAAAAGACAAAAAAAAAATAAATAAATAAATAAAAATTCTTGAATAGACTCAGCTAGCTTAACGGAAAACTGAAAATTACAGTCAGCAGGCCAGGCCAAAGTCCAAAACATCTAGTTAATTTCTGCATTAACAAAGACCTCAGGGTCAAATTAACTTTCTTGACTGGGCTAATATTTTGTCTCCTGCATGGAATGGACTCTTCCTTCCCCTTAAATATCTCATATGATTAAAGCACAACTTTCAAACCTTATTTTCACATACACAGACAGATACAGATATAGAGAGAAGCATTGATGGATGCAGTAGAGATAATTAATGGAAGCATATCATTACTGAAGCAGTACAGGGAGAAAGAGAGAAGGCCATATCACAGACGCTGCACCTGTGAACTCCACTATTTAAAAAATGCGTATGCCACTTATAGTGCCTGTTTTCAACACAAAAATGTTATAGCATTTACCAAGAAACAGCCATGTTGCAGATGCTCTTTATCTGTACAATCTTCGTGTGCATCTCTCCTTAATTTCTTCGAAAAGAATAGACACGACGACAAGAATGTTCTATGTTGAGAATAGCATTTATGAACGATCATCATTAACAAGGAAAAAGTTTGGAATTAACATGCATATATTTAGTTATAAGTTTCTGCATCATGTTCTTGATCTGTTGAGCCTCAAGCTTTTGAATTTTTTCTTCTGTATTCTCATCTCCATACTCGTAACTTTTCTGTAATTCAAATTCAATAGATGAAATGATGAGTTGAATTAACAGATAATATTTACTTTGAAAAGGTTGTAAATTATCTTTTTAGCCAAGCCAATAAAGGACTTCTAAAGGAAAAAGAAATTGAATAATGACCAAATATCACTTTGACCTTTAAAGAATTTAGATGTATACGAGCCACAATGATAGCAAACATGAGATTTCCGAGTATCCGCGAGCGAGAATGTACATAAGAATGTTCTAGAAAGTATAAATTGTCTAATGTCTCTTTAAAATTGAACTACTACAAACCCTTTGATTAATGCATATTTGGTACATATATATATTACGAGACAAAAATGTATAGAACACACAAGATTTCAACTCCATTTTCTTCATTGTTCCTGTTTAGTGCGATTCAATCCAGCATACGATGAATGGGGGAGAATAGGATCCTGAGTGGACTAATTAAAAAATCAGGCAGCAGATTTCTGTTTCTCAGTAACTCCACAAATCCAAATTTGAAATATTGGGACTGAAAGGAGGGCCCTCGAAGTCATCAAACGGCTTCTCTCTTTCAGTTTCTCCTTTCCAAGACACAGTAGTCATCTCATTGGCCATTTCCATGCCAAGTCGGGCCGTGTCTTGGGAAATACTAACCATAGAATTTGTCGTAGAGAATTGTTCCATCTTGTAAGCAGTTCTTCCAGGATCCAGTATTTCTTGGTTTTGTGCTACAATTCTTAAACCAGTTTGATCAAATTCTCTTAAGGGAAAGGTTGTACAAGTCTTCATCATTGAACTGATCCTGTCTTGATACTGGAAAGGAAGATCTAATGATACTTGACATGGAAAATTTGAATTAAGAATACTAATTTGATTATAAGAATTGGGATTTGGCTCTGGAATTGCTGAGAGAGAATTTTCTTTGATGAATTTGCCTTCTTCATCAGTTGTAAAGCTTGAACTAGGTCTACAAGAAACATCCATCAATGGTGGCAGTGTAGGGCTATCCAAGAAATATTGTTCCTTAAAGGAGTCCATTCTTGGTAGTTCTGCACATGGATTACTTCTGCTGAGAACTTCCGTGTTCTTGAGAAAAATTCTACAAACAACCCATTCCTCCTGGTAATCGGCATTACATGGAATTAATTGTATGTTGGAATTATTTATTCGAAGAAGGAAACATGAAAGAAAAAAATTTAAGCAAGAAATTAATATGGGAAGAATAAATTGTTGAACCGTCTTGTATGAAAACTTAAAACTTTTGAAATGAGCATGCTTCATCCCGTACAAGGTCATGTTCAATTATTATTATTACTATTTTTTTATTTATTAAACTTCTTTATCAGAAAAAAATTGACACCCTTATTGACCTATACTCACAAGAGAGTGGGATTCGTGTGAGATCCATGTGAATAAAAAAGTCAAAAAAAATCCTATCCCCTATTGTGAGGGGTACGTGAGGGAGGGTGTCAAACCCTCCATGCATAGCAGAATCGTAAATTTTAAAAAATAAAATTCAGACACAAATTTCCATAAGCATGTGTTTGGTCCCTATTTTTTAAACTTCATTTTTCTTTAAACTAATTTTCAATCATATATCTCATGGAATTCACAATTTTTATCAACTTTTTAATTATACATTTTATCAACTTTTATCAAAATATACTACATCATGTTTGAGCCCTATTTTGGGGGAAAAAGTTTTGAAATTGTGATTTTTTGGAGAATGTATGGTTAAAAAATAAGAAAAATTGAATTTACATATAAAATTATTTTATGTAAGAATGTGTGATTGAAAATGGATAAAATGAAGCTCAAACATAGGCTAAAAATCCGGTTTTTAGTTAAACGCCGAAGAAACTGGTAAATTAAATACCTTGTCTTGTCTAATACCATGTTGAATCTCTTTGTTTAAAGCTTCAACATTTTGGACGAAATATTTCAACACAACACGTACCTTAGCTGTCTTAGAAAGGTTGTAACCGCAAAAACTTCCTTCAAGTCTGTATTCATGCATGATCCAATTAGTTTTCTCTCCTTTAGGAGCTCTCCCTCTGTAGAAAACTAGGGTTTTTTTCATCCCAACAAGACAGGTTTTGCCCTTGTAGATCTCCTTATCTTTTCCAGTAGACTTCCAGTATCCTGATTCTGTTGCTCTATTTGTTCTCATGCCTGTTGGGTATTTCCTATCTTTCTTGCAAAAGAACCATTCTTTTTCTCCCATCTTTTCCTTTCCTGCACATTTTACAAACAAGACGCGGCGTTGAAAATGCTATTTCTTAACGAGTAGGACACGAATAGCGGTGGAAACATTGTATAAAAATCGACATAAATAACGTTCACATTCTGTGACATGGAATTGGACAAATATGTTCATGCATGATACCAAAAAAAAAAAAAAAATTGTCATAACAGTAATTCAATTAGCATAGTTTCCATTCATAATTAGAAACTAGAAAGTCTTCAATTTTAGTCGTACAAGCAATATTTAAGCGTTTTGCAATCAATGTTAGAATTGACTCATATTTTAGATAATTTTCTTTATTGTTTGGAGCATATAAAGTCCCAAAAAACCAACTTTTTTTTTGCAGCATTACTTTACATGCTGTCAAAAAAGTTCCAAAAATGTGACTTATTATTCATTTATTTCTCTTTTAAACAAGGCCAAACATGTCTATCATCCTTACCAAACATGTCCTTAACTTTGTATGCTGCCGAGAAAGCCTTAAAAAGTGGGTTCCCTTTTTTTTTTTTTCTTCTTCTTCTTATTTCTTTTGCTTTTAAGTTACACTCAACATCTCCATATTACTTGTACTTTAGCATATATCTCTTTCTCGATATTCTATCCAATCTTGCGTTCCAAACATGTCATAAGCCATGTTTTCTAGACAATATCTAGATCATAGAATAGAATATAATGAACAAGACATGTATTTCAACTTTTTTGTTCCTTAAATCATGTCCAATACATAAAATGCATTTTAGAATAATGATTTTGGAAGAGTATATGGTTAAAAAAGAAAGTAAAATGTTCGATTTACGTATAAAATTATTTTATTGAAAATTTTGTGATTGAAAATGAGTTTCGAAAAAATATATTTTAAAAAAAATGGGACTCATGCCATAATTCATAAATCCAAATTTCATAGTTATTTTTCATATACGTCATCCATCAGAAACACACGTCATAACTCCTTGTATCACAAAATTTTCTGCACAGGAGAGAAACTCAAAACCAGCAAATTCATCTATATTCAGATATCTAGAGAGAAAATCGAGAGAGAGAGAGAGAGATTACTGGTTAAATCCCACGGTTCACGTTTATTCAGATCAGATTCTTCTATGGCTCTTGCACTGAATCTTCTGTCCAAAGCTTTCTTCACAAGATAATGAATTATGATCTCTTCATCTGTTGGATGGAATCTATATCCCGGAGGCAAATCCATATATTTTGTCTAAACAAATTCAGCAAAAAACAAAAAACAGCACCTGCAGAAGCTAAAAACCCTAATTTTTTAGGAGGAAAATTTTCTGGAAATATCAGTATGAGAGAATGGAAGTCTGGAAGACATGGGATAAGAAAGAGGGTTTTAAATAATTAATTACTCAAAAGGGATGAGAATTGGGAAGTTTCTTGGAGAAAGGAAATTAGGGGAACTGTGAGTTTTACACAAATAAACAACAAGACTTCTGGTGCAAGTTTTACATTACAAGACAACAACGGCGCTTGCTTAGCCGTTTGGTTTAGTTAAAAATCAAATTTTTAATAAATTTTGACAAATATAGATGAAATGTGTGATTGAAATATTGATAAAAGCAGTAAATCTCATAAAATGTATGATTGAAAATGAATTTGAAAAAAAAAATGAATTTAAAAAAATGAGGGTTAAATATGAACTAAATGTTTGAGGATGCTGCGTTTATCCCCTCACCATTCCTGAAAATGATGAATCGATTATCGACTTATATGTTATCCACCTATAGTAACAACAAAATTCATAGCCAGATAAAGTTTGATAATTATTTGTGACATTTACATAATTATTGACCATTGTTAAATGGAAATAGAAATTTATAGGTATTTAGCTAATACTAAGTCTAATTGTTAAACTAGAGATTCATTGAATATAAATTTCTTCTCAACGAGTATTCAAGTTAATATGAACCTTGCGTGGTGTGTAATCCCAGGGGAGGCTGCGCAATATGTCAATGATATGTTTGACATAGTTAATTATGATTAATTCCAAATATATATAAATTAATCATAAATATCAAGTTTCGTTCCTTTTTTTTTTTTTTTTTGACATCTCAATTAATCATCTTAATTTCGTTCAATATGATGCATCTAAAATGTCTTAAATAGTTTCCAAAAATGTTCATATACGCACAAACATACACATTATTAAGATTTAGAGTTCCATCATAAAAATTCAACATTGTTAAAAAGTAATCCAAACCCTTTTATATTGAATAATAATTTGATAATTATCCGATGTGAAATTTATCCCATATAATGCCCCTGCATGACCTTTGTTTGGTATAAATTAAAATTAAATTTTTAATATATTTTGATAAAAGTTGGTGAAACTTGTGGCTGAAAAGTTATAAATCTCATGAAATGTGTGATTAAAATTAATTGTTGACTTTGAGTGAAGATTTTAATTGAATTTTAATCCAAACCAAACATGGGCGGTCTTGGAGAATTATTACTAGATAGACTTCTCGTTTACATCACTAAACATTATTGCAGATTTAGATAGTTGACAAAATGGACATCAACATGGTACTCATTTTTCATTTAAAAAAGTTATAAATGCATTGCCCATCACTTTAGTTAATAACTTGTAATGTGTAAAGATATATTGTATTGGATAGGTGGAGAGCTTACCTAGAAAAGTAATGGTGGTAAACAATTTTATCATATGATAAAATATTTCGCAACACTTGGTAGATGGAAAGCTTAATTAGATTGTATTCTATATAAAATAGTTTGGATATGCTCATGGTATTTCCACTTTTGTTAGATCTCGTGTCTCATTTAAATTTTATTTTTTTTAGTGACCCCTTTCTCATTTGAAAAGCCAATAGATCCCACTTATCCTAAAGACATTTGGATCTATGTCGCTGGACTCGTTTAATTTCTAGAGCTATCACAGTATATTTTAAATAGTATATATAGAAGGTAATTTCGAATAAAATTGGGCAAAATTGAAATAAGACGTTACTAGAATGTATGTTCTTCCTACTAGTCATGACTTGGCCTAACTTTCGGTTTTGATGCATTGTCGAGGCACTAAATTTTCCAAGTTAACAAACAGCAAAAAATAATGATATTACCAAAAATCGTACACGTTGATTTTTGAGTTTGAGAATGAGCACGGACAGAACTTTTCAGTACCCGAAACAAAGGCGTCGAGATATTTCATCGTCGTACATCCAATGGTTAAGTCAGAAAAAGAATTTATGCGTGAGGCTATAGACAAAATTATATAAAAACGTACCTGAATAATGAATAGAGGCTTTATATTTATAGAGGTGGGTAGTACATTCTTGATAGGACTTGGTTGCTAAATATCCTGATTCTTAAAAGTCCCACTTGAGATGAGTGTTGAATTGCAATTGTAAGTCTAGTCATAGTTCAACTGTGATATTTACCGATATAGACTCTTTCTAGACATATGAGTCCCGAGTCGAGGTATTTGGATAGATTTAAAATCCTTGAAAGGTAAGATTTGTCCATGTTTAGGTAGGAATGAGTTTGGCAAAGAAAAATCGCCCGACGACACGACGTTCTTTGGTCAAAGTATCTCGAGAACTAACCCTAAGAACGGCCACCACATGTACCGTAGGACCTGCAATGGAACCTCGAGGACTACTTGAGGCTTGAGGATAAGGGGTCTAATTTTGTGAATATTGATCCTCGGGACTCCGGAGATCGGGCTAAACGATTATGACCATATCGACTTATGATCTATTTAACAATTAAGTCAATAGAAAAAAATACTTTGTATGTTATTAGTAAAGTCATACTCAGAGTAAGAATCAACATCCTTATTTAGGGGCCATTCTTATTAGTCAAGTGCTATTCCACCCTTGCTATTAAACTAAAGTGCTAACACATCAGCCCTTACAGGTGTCATGAACATTGAAAAATCAATTTAATATATATACATAGCCTCAAAGGAGATGCTTGATCATGCAATAAGACATTAACAAATATCCTTTCCACAATAAGCACTCAAATTATTGTATGTAAAGCATATTAGTAGGAGACAAACAGGGATTTGGAATCCGAAGTATGTTCCTATACTCAAAGCACCCGCAACAAAAATTAATATTTAAAATTGATTGGATATGGATGGTCCATCCGTCATGAACAACTTATCAAATTGCCCATTGGCTAATACTTACCTAAAGCCACCAGGGTCACAACTCACTAAACATTATACATTTTCTATTTCAATTTGTTTCGCTTTAAACAAGATTAACTCATATTTTCACATAATTAGCGTTTCAATGCAGATCATTTTCTTTCTCGTAATTAGCATTTTAAAAGTGTGCACGCTTTTTTTTTTTTTTTCGACTACTTCATCTCAATAGCAATGCAAACTATTGCACTAAGGATAAAAAGGCATAAATAAAAAATAAAAACAAAAAACTTGTAAACAACTAGTTTGGACTTTTGAGCAAACTAGTCAGAGTTCAACTTGTATTGCACGTTATTCTGAAATACTTTATAAGTATTGTGAAAGTAATATTTGATACCAATTTGTTGGGATAATTTGATGAATTTGAAATGAATTAAAGAAAATAAAATTTAGGATATAAATTTAAAAAAAGAAAATTGTACTCTCAAAACTCAATTTCTATAATTCAATTTTTTTATGATGATGAAATACTACAAATGAGCAACTTTTTATACTACATTTGATACATAAGAATTAACTGCTAATACATGAATTTAAACATTCATTAAAATTTCTAGATACATGAATATAAATAAATTTATTTATAATAACTCTATATTCATGTAGATTAAAATCCATCAAATCAATATTCATTAAGTCTAGATTAATGTGAATGTTAATTAATTGAAAATTAATAACACGAGAATTCATACATGACAAGAATTTCGTAATATTTTTATTATATATTGAAAATTGAAAAGTAAGATATCGTAATATGTTTACAATCGTCCAAAAAATTATTCTCACTTAATGTGATATTTAATATATTATAGTTATCGATTACAGATGTACTAGAAACAAAAGTAATCGTGGTTAAGTATTAAATTAATACATTTTAACGTACCAGATGTGCAAATTAATTTAACGCTTTTTGGCATCTTTCTTTTATCACTCGACACGTAGAAAATACTAAATGGGACCACTTTTATTAAATTAAATTATAAAAAAGCAGCATCCGCTCGCTCATTGGTCCGCTCCTGTGAATCAAGACTTTAGTGAAAGACCTAATTATTGGGACCATTACGTGCATCAACGCAGAGTTAAAAAAAAAAAAAAAAGTTTAAAAGCCACATGATCCCCTTACCCAAAACAGATAACGACCCCATGCAATTGCGCTCCACTATACCACATATATACACTGTGCATGCAACCTGACCCGACCCGACCCGATCCTACTCGATTTCAATCTCGATTAGACCAAATCCGACCTTAACACACATGTACATCAGGTGAATCAATTTGGGTATTTCAATACTCAAATTTACCTATTATACTTCGAATATTTTATAAATGAAATCATTTGGGGTCACATAATTATTGGGATCAAACACTAACCAGAATCGTTGATTCGGTTCAAGTTTAAGGTGAATAAAATTTAAAGATACAAAAAAATAATGACTTATAAAAATGACAAATTCGATTATAGAGCCAGATACCCACAGTTTCGATTCAGGAATTAAGAATCGATCGGACCTTGTCGATTTTCGATTTCAATTCCTAATTTTTTTTTTTAAACCCGAACAGAAAACTCTGATTTTGATTCTAAAAGTTCGACTTTCAATTAAAATGCCCATTCCTAATAAATACTCAATTCGCTTCAATTTGGTTCAATTATTTTCAACGGATAAAAGTTCATCCCAACCAACCCATCCCTTTTACCCCACCCTCTCACTCCACCTTATATTATGGCGCCCTTCCACAGTCAGAACTGAATGTGAATTTTTTTTTGGGCCGACACCACTATCTTCACCTTCGCTGTCCCATTCTCTCTCCTGTTCATCTGAATCTCTTTTTTAGAGAGATAGAAGGACGTGAGAAGAAACTGCAAACTCACGGAATGGAAAGTAATAACAATATTGTTGCGCCGTTTGTTATGAAAACATACCAAATGGTGAACGATTCCACAACGAAGGAGATAATTACATGGGGAAAGGCTAATAATAGTTTTCTTATTGTGGAGCCTTTGAGTTTTTCGAAGAGGATTTTGCCAGCTTTCTTCAAGCACAACAATTTCTCAAGCTTTGTTCGTCAGCTCAATACTTACGTGAGTATTTGTAAACCTGCAATTTCGTATAATTTATGTAATTTTTCGTTGATTATTTATCAGAATAGATTTTGTGGGAATCTGACTGTAATTCTATTTAAAGTAATCACAATTTGAATTTTTTTTTCATTTTTATTCAATCCCAATTTGATTTGGACCCTAGAAAATTTTGAATCAAACCAGCTGTGTATGTAGCGAGAATCATGGATAGAGACAAAGTGTTTTTTTCCCTTCCTTTTTTATCCTGTACATGGAAGACGAACAGTTATTGGAATTTTTTTAGATTGGCCTGCTTGGTGTTATTAATTCATATTCTTAGAATAACAATTACATATATACATAGAAACTGCACCTACATCACGTTGAAAGCAGAAATGTTATATCAAACAAAACTCATTAATTGAGAGTTTCAAATTTGTTAGGTATGAATTTAAAAGATTACGCTTCCTTGCATGCATATGTGTATTCAAGAAACTGTCTAACAACATATGGAAAGCAAAAGCCTATATAGCGCAAAATTGATTCGATTGGAGTTTCAAGTTCGTTAGCATAATCTTATTATTTGGAGAGTGCGTTTTGTTGATTGCCTCCTTCCTTAAATTTGCGTTTATAACTTGATTTCCTTAACCTTTGATTTTTGGTGACACGAAGAGGCAGAGATTAGTTGAGGCCAAGAGGTCCTATATAGTTTTTTCTTGTTCTTTGTTTTCTCTCGTTTTTCCTTTTGGTTTATTGGATGGGGAAAATGGTATACGCAAATACTTCTTTCTATTCCTCGTCCAGGAAAGTAAGCTTCGAATTTTGATCCCCGCCAGGTGAAAAATAACTTGGATTCACAAAAATTGCAGCTGCAAAATTAATTGGCTATCGAAAGACCATTTGGCTCATTTTATTCACTGAATCTTGAGGGTTCTCAGAAAGATTTCCATTTATTATTCTTGGTAAAAATGTTGATGCGGAGTTGATAAATTACCTAAATGATGGAGCATGTTGTAGTCCAATGTCGAACCTTGAAATCCTATGTTGCTCTGGCCTTTGTGCGTGTGATATGATATAATTGAGCTCTGCCGATACATTCTTTGATCCACGTTGTTAGGAGTTTAGTGAATAAATGTCGTTTACGTTCTATTTTTTTTTAAATGGAAAATTTTATTTACAAATCGACTCTTTTTAAATTGGTTGTTTAGAGCAGGATAATTTCATTGGAGTCGAGCTTGAATTTTGCAAGATCAATCCTGTCTTTCCTCATCTTTGTCAACATAAGTTGGAACTTACCATTCAAAATTCTAGTTATATTTGCCAACTTCAACAGTAGTCTCTGTTTCTCTTTTTGTTTGGTACAACAAAGAATTTATATAACCATTTTGATCGTCAATTCCATCAGGGTTTTAAAAAGGTTGATCCTGATAGGTGGGAGTTTGCAAATGAATGGTTTTTAGGAGGTCAAACTCACTTGTTGAAGAACATAGTGAGGAGGAAGCATAGTGGTAAAACCTTTGGTTCCTATCAAAAACACGAATATGATGAAGATGAGGAGCTATTGATGGAGATTTCAAAGTTGAAACATGAACAGAAGAGTTTGGATCTAGAGCTCGATTGCATGAACAAAAGGCTGGAAGCAACGGAGAGGAGACCCCAACAAATGATGACTTTCTTATACAAACTCGTTGAAGATCCAGACATCTTAACTCGCGTGATGCTCGAAAAAGAGAAAACAAAAAGGTTGACTGTAGGTAACAGCGAGAAGAAGAGGAGGTTCGTGATATCTTCGGCATCTTCAAATTCTTCGACTGGAATGTCCATGTCAAGTTCATCAATCAAGAGTGAAGACGATCAAGAAGTTGCTTTCCTCAGGGAAATGTCCCCAATTTCTTCACGCGACGAGAATTTGGAAGTCCATAAATTTTATCAATCTTCGCCACCAATAGAGACTGCTTACCCAGAGTGGTTGAACCAAGGACAAGGCGTAGATATGCCTATGATTGAGCAAGACCCTTACAACTGTGCCACCATTTCTCGTTCTTCACTGTGTTCCTCCAGCAAAAGTAGTTGTTTTGTGGTTGCGCCGCCACCAATAAATAGCATAGCCAGGTATAATAATGCTGGTGGTATGAATTCAGTTTATTACGAAGAACTTATGGATGGGGGGAATTCTAGTCCACCGCAGTATCCATTCTCACTGTTAGGTGGTGGATTTTAGTCCGCATTATTTATTGTTTATTAATGTTGTGTATGCTACAAGGATTAGGATTAACAAAAACAATAATGTTAGATGTACATTTTGCCTTATCACATGATTCACATCTTCCCTATATGGTACAATCTGGATAGAGACGTGAAAAAATGTTGGTGAAATCAAGGCCCCGTTTGATTCCATTATTTGATATTATAATTTTTAGAATGATGTTTTTTGGAGGAGTAAAGCCATTTGTCCCGACTCAATGACTGTCGCCCCTGTTTTATGTCTCGATCATTGAGTCGGGACATAAAGCATGGCTTTTTTTGGAGAATGAGAGATTAAAAAGGAAAGAAAATTTTTAGATTAATGTGAAATATTATTTTATTAAAAGACGTGTGATTGAATTGAAGAAAGAAAATTGTATTATAATTTTAACATGGAAGAGTTAATATTGCTTGCAAATATAATGTGAAAGAAGGTGGGGACCTTGTCGACAAAAGCACATCGTTTTTTTTGCTTTATGGGACCTATCACTCGATGGACGAGACCAGGTAATGGTTTCTGACACAAACACGTGTCTGAAGTAAGGAAAATGCTATTTCACCACTTTGGTTGACCCAGCGAGTGACAGAATGATGTGGAAAGGGAGGGAAATTTGAAATTGAAAATGAAAACAAAATGGGTTGAATTGGGCAAATGAAAATGGGCCATAATTACAACCGGGTTTAGCCCTAAAGCCCATATAAAATAAAAATGTAATGAAATGAAAGAAGAAGCGGGCAACGTAGCAATTTCGCGCTTCATCAGTCAATTCCAACAGTTCACGAATCCAGTTTCTTCCTCTTCGGTCTCCGACGAAGAATCCATATTCTTCGTTTCCGGTCTCCGATGAAGAACGTGGAATAAGGTACTTCGGGACACAATTTGCGCAGCTGTTGGACAGAACATGGGAAGATGGCAGAAAAGGGTATTCTTATGCATTTTTTACTTTTTTTTTTTTGTTATAAGTAGTTTAATTTTTTTGGTTATGGACATGGACTAAGCTTTTGGGTTGGCTTGGGTAAGCTTCGCCTCTGTTTTTTAGCAAATGCATTTTATAATTCAAAATTCAAGTT
>CAIGRN010182748.1:0-11230 GCA_903798345.1 Fraxinus anomala | reverse complement strand
AATTAATTTGGGTGAATTGAAAAAGTCTCAAATATAGGTCCATAAGTTGATAAGTCCATTTTAAGTGTCTTATATATGGTTAAAAATTTCATATCAAAAATTTACAAGAAAAAAGATTTGTTTATATAGTGGGATGTGTGAACAAGCTATAATTTAATAAGTGACCTATACCTTAGCTAATTTTGGCTAGCCAAAGGCTAGCAAACTAGCCACCACTCGCGCCGCGCTGTGCCCCGGTCCCAATCATTGCCCGTGCCCATTGCAAAGTTCGCATTGGGCGCTTTAGAGGTGCACTTTGCACTTCGCACATACGCATTGTCGCGAGGAGTTGAGGAGCCTTATAGTTTTCGGAAATGGACTCATGGTTTGATGACGTGGCAACGAGAGGCTCGATGAGTTGGCATACTGGGTGACACACACGTAACAGGTGGCGTCACTTCATGTGGCAGTTGGTTCAGTTGGGTGTACATGTGCCATCTGCATGGCTGATGACTATTCAGAAATTAGTGAATATGTATGATGAATGGATACTACACTTCATATTTAATTTGGGCCGTCGGATCATGAAATGGTGCGATCCAATAGCTAAGACGAATAAGACCAAGTGGTGCACTAGTTCATGAAATGTCACACACCCATTCAATGAGACACTTCAATCTCTATAAATAGAGACCTTCAAATTCGTTTTCAACACACCAAATCAATTAAAAATTCAATTGATTTCTAATTTCATTCTCTCTCACCAAATTCTGTTTACAAAATTCTTTCAAATATATTCGTGGTTATACCGTTCGATTACGATTATTCTTTGATTCGACCGAGAAAGTTGGTATTGTGCAGTATCGACTTGGAATGAGCATTGTATTTTGGGAGACAGACGTCCATAATCCCTTTTACACTTCATTATGGGGTGAAATCTGTTTTAAGGAGATTTGCTTTGGCATACCTCGTTTCATCTACTGCATCTCATTTTCTGTTTATTCTTTCGATTGAGATAGTGGATTTTTCGACAACAGATCACGCGCCATCAAAGATAATATCATATACTATTTTTCATTTATACGTCACCATTCGAGAAGATCAAAATTATTATTTCTTCTCGATTTAACACACTAAGAATATGGTATGAAGAACATTCAGCTAACTTAATAAAGATAACATTTTATATGGTACTAGTACTAGAAAAAAGGAAAAAGAAAAATGATGAACTTATTTCATTAGCCCCTGTTTGTTTGGCATTTTAAGTAGAATGCTAATCGTTGGGGAGGGGTCTCAATCGCCATTTTTGACCAAGTTCTCTCAGGGTGGGACCCACAAATTTGAAAAAAAAGGTCCAAAAAATCTTTTTTATGTTAAAATAATGTCAAACAAACCGGGGGCTTAAATAGGTTTATAAATTGTCATCAGAAAATGACGAAATTATAGAAGATGGTAGTTGTAGATCAATATTTATACAGTATTTGGCAGCATATTTTAAGAATATAATTTGCATAGTATTTTGATCTGAAAATGCTACTTGATTCAATTTTCGAGAGGTTTGAACCCAAATCTTCTTTTGATCCTAGGGATTTTTAAAAATTGAAGTTTGGATAGCATATTTACAACCATTTTTCATTGTGCAATGGTTATGGGGTGGGACTTGTTGACCACCTTGGCCTTGCAAATGCTTAAGTTCTTGTATGGCAATATTTAGTTGGGCAATATTCTTTATATTAACAGCCACGGTTGCCATTTCCCTAATGAGTTGGGCAGCAACCCTCATCCCACTTCGTCTATGATTGTGGTGAGATCGGCGGTGGCCGGCCGGGCTTCTCCTTGGGGAATCCCTTCTTCAGGGTCTTTCCTTATCCTCCTCGGTGGAACGTCTTAATTATCTGAGCTCATTTTTCACAAGTCTTTATTCAAGGAGAAGAAGATTTTAAAAAGTGTATCATTGCCCAAAATATTCCCTTTCCAAGAAACACCGGCTAAAAATTGATGCAAAACTTAAAATCTTTTTCTTGGGGCTTCTATTATTCTTTTTTTAAGAACAAATCATTTTTCAAATGAGATGTCAACAACATTCTGGTAAGCTTTTTTCACTCGAATGTTCATGGTTGTAGTATGGTTTCTGGTAAGCTTTTTTCACAGGAATGTTCATGGTCGTAGCAACGTCAATCTATTGACCGCTTTTTGCAAGCACAAGAGGACGACAGATATCGAACCAACTCGCGTCCAAACAAGCTAATTTCAACACGCTTAGACAAATCACTAGTCAATGGGATGTCTTGATTTAGGAGTAGGAGAAGCTTTTCGACGCAAGACAAAAATGTTCAGACGATGACGACGTATATGAACAGAATTGTATAATAAAGAACAATAAAAAAGTAACCAAATCCAAGGCTAAACATTTAACTCAAATAATATAAGAGTAATAGAGCGAAAGAGAGTAAACTATAGCCTCAAGTATATAGAGTTGCATTAGTCTTCAAATGATATAAGAGGGAGTATTTATTGTGTTACAAATGAAATGATATTCATTGGATGAAGAAACACGTGACTTCATCTCCTTGATCGAAGTGCCCCATCATTTGCATCAATCCGACTTTCCTTGCCTGTGGCGCATTTAATGCACTTGAAAATGTGAGCCGTCCCATACCTTAGATTGATGATATTTGACATCTCTCTCATTACATAGGTTATATTAATCATTCAAATAAGATTTTATTTACAAGAAATATTTGGAGGAGGTAGGTTATTCCATTTCAAAAGTGAATTTCGGATTGAGCCTCCAATTTACTACTGCTACCGCTACACCTTTGGCATGAAGGGTTTATGTGGAAGGGATTTTTCGCTTCAGCATGAAGGGCTTCGGTGGACAGAGCTTTTTGTTTAATCTTGAGCTTTATTTTACAATCTTTGACTTCAGTTAAACATTGATGACGTTAATTGTAGGCCTAGGGCTTCGTCTTTAAATAAGTTCCACGTGGGACTGCCACGTAGGCTTCATCTGGAGCCTCGATTGCGAGATGTAACCCAAATAGTAAAACGAAGAAGAAGGGTGATTATATATCAACTTCTCAACCACACAGAAAAAAAGAACTCTTATGAATTATGTAATGACGGGAATTTTTTCCCTTTTATTATTATATATGTTGGAGAGCAGTAGCAGAGCCAATACCTGGAGAGGTGGCACAGCTGCACGTGCTGACTTCACTGGATTTTATAGCGGCCGTGTAAAGTATCTATCATTTGATATCTCCGCCGGGTAGAGAATTGGGGAAGATGAAGTCGTGGGCCATTTTTCTATTTGAGAATGGGCCCTTTTTTTAAAACTGTGGCTCATCAATAGAAGATAAACCAAACTTTGACAATTGCCCAAACTCACAACAAATACATCCATTGCCCAAAGCTTGGAGAAGAAGTCACGACATTTCACTTTCAAAAATCCCAATTTTGAGACACCAGTGAATTCGAAACCCTATTCTTCTACCTCCATTCTGACTCGATGGGTGACGATTCCCAATTTTTACCATCTGTCATCGCCACTCACCAATGACGATTTTGACAGACACACCACGCATGCTGTCTCACTGTCGGTAATTTTATTGCATTGCATTCATCTTCTTATTTCTTAAATGATAAAATGTTTTGCATTTTAGGGTTTGTAGGTTGATTTTAGTTATAATTTGATTTATTTAATTAAGAAAATTGGATTAATTGCAATCAGACTGGTTGCCTGGCTGTGTTTAGGTTTTTATATGCCATTGGAATCAGCACGATGTTGGTACAGGGGACTGTGTCACTGCAAGCGAATTACAAGGACTTTTGGCTGCTTGAAGTTTCCACTGATGTTACGGTACATGATTTGGCTTATTGCCACTGCTGAAGTCTATTAAAAATGAAAAGAAAAGCAATTTACGATATTTGATGGAGAAAAAAAATTTTAACCATTGAAAAGTTGCATGTCATTCACCAAAATATTCACCTTGTTTTGGCAGGCTGATGGTGAATCGCAGTAAAATTGGTCGATGAATTGGATCCTGTGTCTTACATGGTTGTGTAATACTATTATCATTTAAATATTAAATTAGGGAATTTGTGTGATAAATAATAAATTATTGTTGGAAGTTGGAAATTTAAACTTGGTCATAGTTTAACATGTGATTTACGCTTAATTTTCATACAGATTATGGAACACTTTCAAAATATGAGACATCGGAGAATGCAGTTGTTTAATCTTACAGTTACGGAGTGAGGTTATATTATGTGTTTTTTTTTGTTGTATTGAATTATATTTTAATATGTATATGATTTTTACGTTTTAGTGTATTTACATAGATTGCAGAATTTTTAATATTATTTAATTAATAAATAAAAAATCTTGGTCAACGATCGCCTAGTTGACCTCAAATTCTGAATCCACCACTGTTGGAAAGGATAAGCAGTGCACATCTAAGGGGGTGCAATCAATTGAGATTTTTAAAGACTTTTCAGGATTTAAAAAGTTTAGAAATATTCAATTTAGACTTTTTACGACTCTCTAAAAGCATTAGTGCATTTAATCGAGACTTTAATAAACTTTTAAAAAGTCACGGTGTATTCAATTTTTTTTTTTTTTTAAAGAAATCTCAACAAGTTTTGGGCTGTTTAAAATATTTAAAGATTTTTGTAAAAGTCCTTGTGATACTAACTTTCAGGCATAATATATTAAAATAAAATTTCAGAATTTGTCTTTCATTCATCTCAAGATTTTGAAAGACTTTCACAAAAATAAAAAAATAGTAATATGTATTTTTTGTTTCTTCCAACATTTCCCTTTCTTTTTCCTTTCTACGAACATTAGAGCGTGATTAAAAATTATTTTTTTATACTGGATGTATTTTTTTCTATTTTCTTTCCCCCATCCTTATTTTTTTTATTTCTATTTTCTATGAAAAAATTAAATTGTATGTTTATAACTTTTTTTCCTTTTCCATTATAAAATTTTATATAGACTAATTTATAATTAAATTTAAATATATATCTTTTATCTATTTTTTGAATGTATATTATATTATTTTCTATTTTCTATGAAAAAATTAAATTGTACTAAAGATTTTTATAACTTTTTTTCTTTTTTCGTCACTTTTTAAGAAAAATATATATTCATAATTAAAATTATAAGATTTTATATAAAAAGGCTAATTTATAATTAAAATTTAGATATATTGATTTCTTTTTTAGTCATTAGATAATTCCTTTGTGTGTGTGTGTGTATATGCTAAGTACCATTCTTAAAAGATCAATTCATTTATATGTTTTTTGATTATTATTTACTTAATTAAGGCAAATTAAGTTTTTATTCTTTCAAAAATATTTTTATTATATGGGGAGAGGTGTGAGAGAATTGTGGGATCACTGCCTCGTATATGAGAATTTCATACGGTTCTGAATTCATATAAATTCTATTTTATATGAGAATTTTACACTGTTATCTACTATTATGAGATCCTCTACGTTCCTATTAGGCTGTCATTATGAGGTTATCTACAACTATAAGACTTTCTGCGTTTATATTAGGCTGTTTATCACTATAAGGCCCTCTAGTTTACACTAGGCCGCCTACCATTATGAGATCGTCGACTGTTATGAGATCATCTACGTTCATACTAGAACTTCTACCACTATGAAGCCTCCTACATTAATTATGACGCCCTCTACCACTACGAGATCAACGCAATACTTAACCATAAAAACAACCATGAGTTGAATGAAAACCATTCAACGGTTATACAACCAACCGTTTAACAGGTAGATGTCCTCCACTTAAAATGTAGGGGGTAGTGGAAGGTGCTACATTACATGGTTTCAGACATATATGGCGAGATAGGTATGAGTTTTGAAATTTTGGCTATTTGAAGACACATTATATCTTTTCTTCCTAAGTGTACGTTCCTAAATCCCTTACTAAGTCTCACGTTGGAGGTACAATGGGGGAGAATGCCCCAATCTCATTTCGCAAGTAGCATTTGTTTATTGGAGTAACAGGAACACTTTGCGCCGCCGGAGGGCACGGAAATTTGTTTCATAACTATTTCAATGGCTTTCTCTGAATTCAGAATCTAATGGAGCTTCTTATGAATCAGAAACCAAAAAAATAGCCTCTTTGCATTGTTCAATTACCGTTTCTGTGTAATAGGATTTGTTCTTGTCTGTTTCAACTCAGTTCCAGATTTAATTATGTGCTTCTATGTTATTTTCATTCATTTATTAATTTAGTTTACCTCTGTTACAAATTGCAGATATAAGAGGAAAAACATAAAAGTTGGGGTGCGGTGGGGTGGGGTGGGGGTGGGGTGAGCGAAAACAAAGTTTTAAATGTTTTAAATTGTGGTCGACACATATATAAAATTTGGTTATGATTTACAAAAAAAAAAAAAAAGTTGGGGGTACTACAATTGCAATTATTCCTTTTTAATTTTGACATTTTTTTTATTGTTTTTTACGGTTAAACTAACAGATCTTTATGACGAGTTATTTCAAACAAAAGGCTTCAAATGGGAGGAGGTTCCGATTTTCAATAGGTAGGAAGTAATCGCACATGGACAAGCTTCTGGAGGGTGGTTTGTTAGTAATCCTTTACAATATGTTTGGTTATGTGGTTCTGGGCCGAGCATATCAACTGTTAATAAATATTAATATATACTTTTCTTGGAATAATTTGGTAAGGTACTGTTTTTAGCTCTTAAAAATTGAAAAACACTTCATTTTACAACTTGAAAGAGAGAAGAAAATGAAGATTATGGTGTTGAAAGACCTGTGGTGTAAGTACAAATTTAAGAGAAATATATTTAAGATGGCTTTACGTAATTTAATTTATGTCTATTTTAATCCCTACACTAATCAATGTGAAGTTAATTGTATCTTCTTCTCTCACGATTAAGTAACAATGTGTACAGGTTCAATATTTCCAATAAATTTTCCCGTTAGATAAGGTACAGCTGTAACATTACAAAAATGTTACGACTTTATAGCACGTCACAATTTTGATGTAGCACAATAGTTGCAAAATTACACAGGAATCATCGACATTATCAACGTAAACCTACAAACCGACTTGTTTCTTATTCAATCAAACAGAGAGCGCATGTAGAATATTGATACCAAAGACAATGGTGGTTGGTTCTCAGCTTCATAGCAAACCATTGACGTTCATTTGCTAACAACATTGTCAATAATCCTTGTTCCCAAAATTCTTGCACCAGAGCTGAGAGGGAATTGGGCGAACAGGAAGATGTGGTCGTTGCTGCATCAAAGAAAATCAAATGTAACTGGCAGATATAATGAGCGGAGACAAAACAAGTACTATAACAATAAAGGGATGTTTGATTCCCATTTTTTCCAAAATACATTTTTCTCTTTCTTTTTTTTTCAACCACACATTCTTCATTAAATAATATTACACGCAAATAAAAAAATTTCCTTCTTTTTTAACTACACATTCTCCATCAATATACTATTCCAAAATACATTATTCAAAAATAATGGGGCGCTCAAACACCCCCTAAATATAATCTTTCAACATTCACCACACTGGATTGCATACTGCTCAAGCCACTAAAAATATTTGAATGATTAAATAAAGCCAATCAGCAAGGCTCAACTCAACAAACAATAACAGAAACAAATATTCTCAAGAAAATTTCATCTAAACTTCTCCATGAAGAAAATTGTTCTCCAAAGATATCAATAGATGTCCGTGAAGAAGATTTATCAGTTTTCGAGTTGTAAACTTCAATGAATTCTCAGGTTAGTCCCACTTAATTAGGACTTGGCTCAAGTCGAAGATCAAATCAAATTGCTATTCATACAAAGTTTATCAAGAAACATACTTTTCCTCAAGCATTCAACCTTAACATACATAGGAACAATATTTCAGTTCTTTCAGACCATATCGTCTTTTAAGAATAAACTAATCAAACCACACCTGAAACTTCTATAACCACAATATAATGTTGATGAATTCAATCTAAAGACAGTTCCTAATTTGGTCTTGTTAGAAAGCCCTTCATGAGATCAGAAACATGACAGAGACAGCAAGCAGCAAAAATCTTGCTAGAAAACTGCAACTGCATGACTTAATAATCAAGACTAACAGTACGTGCACCAGAAGTAATCACATTTTTCACCATCAAAGGCTGAAAAAGAACCCTCAGATGTTGGTAAACGACAGTCCTACAACCTCCACATCTGTCACATGCCTTTATGTCATCAGAATATACATACAAGGGAGGAGAACTTATTGCATAACTTATGGGGTTTCAAGAGATCCAAGAAAGCAAAATCTTGTCGAGATGTGCTTTGATTATTGTAACTGGTTCAATTATTGAGAAGACTACAATAATTTCCAAGCATCATAACCTCACTCCTCTTTATGGGAGGGTTTCCTATCTTATGGACTGAAGCAGTCGAACTTCAATGGTCAAGCTCTAACAGATGTGTGAAGGAGTTGAGATCAATTGTCAGGTAAACTTAACTTTACCTGTAATTGAAGATTCTTTCTAATCTTTATCTCTTTCTTCCTATTAATAAATTTCTTTTGTATTTGAAGAAAAATAAACGATAACTGAAGATGTTAAAGGATATAATAACTCTATGGATCTATGCATCTTAAATAGGGAAATGAATTTTCTCCACAAGCTGATAAAATATGATGGCGGAATAAAATCTACAAAAGGTATTCTACAGAGTAAATGTGTCCTATAACAATGCTTCAAACTACTCTCATACAGGTTAATCTAAATGAAAAACATCCTGTTAGGTAGCAAGGACATAGCAAGGATAGACAATTTATCAGTCTTAGATAAGTCACAGATTTTTATTTTATTTTTTCTGAAAAAGATTATAAAATCAACCTGTGTCATTTTATTCTCCTTTTAAATAACTTCACTAAGAAAATAACAGGATTTAATGTGTAGAAAGCAAATCCAAGGCTTCATTATATCATTCATCATCAATGTTAATAGTGAGTTGCTCTTAGCTAACGAAACAAACATTAATGCTCTATTTTGATATTGGTTTCAGCGAGAAAAAATGAACAAAAATCCATGAAGAAAACCTTTTCTCATTTTTGGTTAGACAAGATAACAGGAAGAAATTGATTATATTACCATATTCCAGATTTTCACATCCTATTGAGTATGAAATTGATCAAAACTTGACATTCATTTCATCCATGCGCATTTCATAAGAGCAAATACTTGAATTCGCTAAACACCACATTCCAACAAAATCCTAAGAATTCAGTAACAATAAAATAACCGGAAGATTATATTATAAAATCGAAACCTAAACCCTAAACCTAAATTAAAAGAAAGATAAAAAATTAAGTCAACCAACACCAGATACCCCTCAGCAAATACTCCAGATCTTAATTAATCATTCAAATATCAAAAGAGCACTAACTCAATACCTCGAGCTCCGCGGATTTCATGGCGATTGGAATACAAACAAGGACGATGCCTAACATGGCGAAAGCAGTATTCCGTTTCCAGTGCTTTGGCCGGCAGTATGGCCCACCCGACATACTCCACACCTTTGCCCGAAAGTCTCCTCCGTGCCCGTGGGCCCCATCTACGTGGTTGTGCTCTCCTCCGCCCATTTTCTCGCGCACCAAATGTGAATGGTTCGACGGCTACACCCAGAGTGAATCACAGTGAATAAATAATAAAATGGATAATTGCAGCAAAAACCCCAAAACTTTGAAATAATAGCAGACTTTCCCTAAATTTTTGATTTGTTGCCGCTGTCACTCTTAAGCTTTCCAACAATTACATGTGAGGCTCTTTTGGATGGTTTCCATCCATTTTTCCGTCAATTGACCCAAAAAATTAATTTTGACCACATTTTATTCAATTTTAAAAGGGCAAAACAATAATTTAATATTTTTCCATAAAATAAATAAAAACTTAAATTAAAGACCAAAAAATAAAATAAAAAATGTAAAACTATCTTCTTCATCAACAAAACTCACCCTTACCAAACCTACTGCCACCATCCACAACCACCGCCACCTCTCCTTCCACCGGATTACAATAAGATACGCTATTTCTCCATTCATTTCTATCCTCAAAATTGAAATCGAACCACAACAACTCAATAGCAACCATCACCTCCACCACCATTGAAGCCCTTCCAAAAAAATAACTGCTAAAAATAAATAGAACAATGAGATAATCCTAATCCAACGATAGATCTTGAATCATATATTCTGATTTCCAAATTTCTATTTTAAAAATTCATTTAATTCCCAAATAAATTATGTTTTTTCTCTGTTCGAATATTTCACTACAGCCACAAATCTTAAACCAGGTTTGTTTTCAGCACAAGACCATTAATTGCTCAACTTCTCAAATTTTGGCTACTAAAAGGTAGGAGTGAAAGTTGAAGATTCAAATATAGATTCAACAAGTCCGACACTTGGGCTTGCTGTTGTAGGTTGTTGTGGTGGATTTACCGGTGGTGTTTGGTAGTCATCGGTGGTGGTGGATCGGTTTTTGTTTTGTTTTTTTTGCCCGGTGGTCGATGTTGTCGTTGATAGTGTTTTTTTTTTTTTGTCCTTTCTCTTGTGGGTGGGATTTGGTGTGGTGTGGTGTGGTGTGGTGTGGGGATCATTTTTTTTCCTTTTTTAAATTTTTTATTCCATTTTTATTTTATTTAATTATTTTAATAGATATTTATCATTTTGCCAATTTTTTATTGATTAAAAATATGGTCAAACTTAATTTTTGGTCAACGGACGGAAAAATGGATGGAAACCATCCAAAAGGGCCTCACATGCAATTGTTGAAAAGGTTAGGGGCGACGATTGTAACAAATCAAATGTTTGGAAAAAGTATGCTAATGTTTCAAATGTTTGGGGCTGTTGCTGCAATTATCCCAAGGGGCGACGATTCCAAGGGTTGTTGTGGTGGATTTATCGGTGGTGTTTGGTGGTCGCCGATGGTGGTGGGTTGATTTTGGTTTTTTTTTTTTTTGCTGGTGGTCGACGTTGCCGCCGATAGTGTTTTTTTTTTCTTGTGGGTGGGATTTGCGGTGTGATAGGGTACGGTGGGGGTGGGGAGGAGATCCTTTCTTCTTCTTCTTTTTTTTCCTTTTTTAATTTTTTATTCAATTTTCCTTTTATTTAATCAATTTAATAATATTTACCATTTTGCCCATTTTTAATTGATTAAAAATATGGTTAAACTTAGGGGCCGTTCTCTTTGGC
>CAIGRN010182745.1:13088-24272 GCA_903798345.1 Fraxinus anomala | reverse complement strand
TAGTTATTCTTGGGTTATCAGATTCATCCAAAATCAAGACCTCCATCACTTGATCATTCTCGTTGGCCAAATAAATAAAAGACAATGTACTAGTCGTGGCTCGTAGAAAGAGTTGCCTATATTATTGTATGGAGTTAGTCTTGAGTAAGTAGACCATAGTTATTACCAATGTTTAGGAGACAATCTATGGAAAAAGGGGCCACTTACAGTTTAGAAAACCAAAGAAAAGACTCAAAAATAGAAAACGACACTATGAAAAGAAAAGACAAAACATTATAAATGTGTTGAGTTAGTGGCAAAACAAGCATAAGTCTGTCTTTGTCCGACTAAGTCTTGATCGTCGATTAAGGATTTGGAGGGTGGTTGAGTTGATGATGAAAATAAGTCCACTCACTTGTTTAGTTCACATTTGAGAAAAGAAAGAGAAAAACCAATAGTGCAATACGTGTGATTGAGAGATCATATTGGCATACTTGGGATTGGTGTTGATATGGGATAAGTACTTTGGAAGTTGAAGTCTATAAATTGATTCAAAAAGCATATGTGGAATTGGGAACGATTAACACACTTGTACACTTAAGACCTGAATATACGATATGTGGAGTTTGTAAAATAACTATTTATTCTTGGATTTCATTAACTTGTTTGAGTTGTGAGATTTAGATATTCACTCTGAGAAAACTTTAAATAACATGTGTCCAATTGTGGATACATGTTTAGTTAGGTCATTTGTTTGCTTTATTTGAGGACAAATAAAGGTTCAAATTTGAAGGTGCTTGATAAGAGTGATTTTATACTTATTTGGGTCACCAAAAATGGACATTTGAGAGTGTTCAATAGTTTAGATACTTATTTTTTGTAATCATTGATTATTTTGGGAGAAAACTCGATAAAGGATGAAAGGAACAAGAATTGAGCAATAGACTGAAGGAGGATAAATTTAAAAGTTCGGGGACTATAGTGTCAACTTTGAAAGTAAAGGACCTATAATACAACAAAGAAGTACGTGGATTGAACTGAGAAAGTGAATCGAGGACTAAATTGAACAAGAGAAAAAAAAATCACATTCGCAATCTAGCAACAATAAGCACATACGAATCACACACCGGATTGCATGGGTTTATCGAGCAGAAAACATGATGTTTCCTACTATGACTCAACTTCTAATTTAATACATCTTGAGACTCGATTTTTAACCTTATTAGGAGACTATAAATAGATTTCTTCTATTTGAAAGGGAGACACAATCTTGAGATATATATATATATATATATAGGATTAATTGCTTATTGTGTGCTTAATTTAATTCAATTGCTTGATCATCAATTGATGAATTTAGAGACGATATTGATACTGAAAGGTGATGTATTTGTCTAAATCATGCTAAGTGACATGTTTTGATAAGAGAGATAGAGATACTATTATACATTATGCAACCTTAATTAAATTTCGATGACACAATGCGTGTGTGTCGGAATTTACACAGACATAATAAGTTTGTGCGTGTAAGTAGGGCTAGTTCTACTCGAAAGAGAATTCTAGTTAATTTGAGTAATTTGATTGTTAATACTTGTACGTAGGGTTTAGTGTATTGAATAAAGCATTAATTGAACTACGTGAAATAGGAATTTATAACAACTTAATCTCGTAAAGTCTTTCGTAAGGTCTTTGAGTATTGATTGTGTTAGCATAAGTTAGTATAGATTTTAGTTTTAAATTCATTCTTTGAACAATTAATTGATATTCACATCCATTTAAATTGAAGTTAGTATTATAAGAAACAAATAATTATTTTTAGAGGGAATGTTACTTGGATTTAAATTCACTTTACTTATCACGGACACTTTACACTTCCGATTTAAGCAACCACTAACCACAAAAATCAAAAAATGTAAAAAAGGAAGAATTCGAATAAAGAGGAGGCAATGGAGGTTGTGCCGGCGAAACGGGGGTGAATAGGTACTCCAGCATCCTTCCAGTCAAAAAGTTCGGGAAAAAGATTTGAAGAGGTTCAAATATGAAATTTTCAAATTTAAAATTGACATATGGTGGCTTAGGAGGTTGCGATTGGAGTTGGAGTTGGTGGTGGTGCGGTCGATTTATCATGGCGACAAGTGGCGACCGTGACAAAGAATGAGAAATCTGGAAGCGTGACTAAGTTTTAGAAAGCACTATATTTAGAATTAAAAGAACATATAAACTGGAAAAATCCTAAATGAATTGCTGGTAAAAAAAGGAACATTCGAATCCAATGATTAAAACTAGCCCAAGTAAGTTTTTGTTCAACCCAATACCAGTAACAAACAATTAGCCATTAAGAAGGGGTAAATTACGTCCGGTGCTTGTGTTTAAAAAATTTCATATTTTACTATAAACAATTAGAGAACAAAATCCCCAATATATCTTCATTATCGTGTGCTGCTCCTAAGACACATTGTTCTCAAATTTCACATTCATAACAAAAAACCAACAGTCCACCACCATGCATTGCTCCTCCACCACATCGACTCCATTATCGATCATGCACCACCACCTCCAAATCCTTCCACCCATAGAAGCTACCTCCATCTTCCATCGCATTTTCGGTTTTCCACCACCATGCATTGCTCCTCCACCACATCGACTCCATTATCGATCATGCACCACCACCTCCAAATCCTTCCACCCATAGAAGCTATACCTCCATCTTCCATCACATTTTTGGTTTTCCACCACCATCTCCGATGGCACTTCTCCTTATCATGCATTTACTAATAATCTCTCGAATATAGAACTTCCAAACATTATTCATGAAGCCCTTAAAAACCCAAAATAGAAATAAGTTGCAGGGAAGGAAATCCATGCACTTAAAAATGATACTTGGGAGCCCTTAGAAATACCAGAAGGAAAACGACCTCTGGGATACAAATGGATCTTTCGTGTTAAATATAAGACCAGTGGAAGTGTAGACCGGTATAAAGCAAGGTCAGTTGCTAAAGAGTTCACTCAAACACATGGAATTAACTATCAAGAACAACCAGCACTATCAAAGTTCAATTATTCTTGGCAGCTAATTCAGATTGGCCTCTCCACCTGTTGAATGTTAGAAATGCATTTCTTGGCGGAGACTTGGAAGACAAAGTCTACATGGAGATTCCTCCAGGATTTGAAATAAAGAAGAACGTCAGCATGGTTTGTAAACTATCAATCAATCTCCAAGAGCTTAGTTTGACAGATAGTAAAATCATACTTTGTTTACTAAACAATCACCTGAAGGGAAATTGACCATTCACGTTGTATATGTCGATGACATTATTGTGACACAAGATTATGAAGATGAGATGAGTGGTTTAAAAGCGTTTCTCGCC
This sequence comes from Fraxinus anomala, assembly GCA_903798345.1. Classification (NCBI taxonomy): domain Eukaryota; kingdom Viridiplantae; phylum Streptophyta; class Magnoliopsida; order Lamiales; family Oleaceae; genus Fraxinus; species Fraxinus anomala. The sequence continues at coordinate 20,925 of CAIGRN010182745.1, read as the reverse complement.
TAGGCATTAGAAATCAAAGATCTTAGAGCTCTCAAATACTTTTTAAGAATGGAAATGACAAGGTCAATGAGTGGTACGGTCTACCAACGTAAGTACACTCTAAACTAACTAAAGGTAACTGAACGTTGGCATGTAAGCCTACATACACACTCATATATCCATCCTATAAATGGAAGTGAAAGAAAAAAGGTCTCCAGTTGACAGGGGGAGATACCAAAAAGTTGTATGAAAACTCGTATCTTTCCATAAAAAACCAAACATTGATTTCCCAGTCAATGTGATTAGTTTATTCATATTAATACAACTGAAGAACATCTTAAATGTTGTATATCGAATCCTCATAAATCTAAACAAGAAAACATGTAAGGCCTTGCTCTCCCGAAAAGGAACAAATAGGAATGTTGAAATATTTTAAGGTGCCGATTGGGCCAGTTCAATCACCGACAGAACGTCTACCTCCGATTTTTGCACTTATGTATGGAGGAATCATGTTTTTGCTTGCAAAGCAAGAAGCAATCTGTAGCAAGGAATAGTGCTGAGGTTGAATTCAGAGCTATGGCACACATTATATGTAAATGAATGTGGTCGAAAAGGTTGAAGAGTTAAATATTCTAAACAAGAATTAATGAAGTAGAGAAAGTATCGTTAAAACTAAGCATGTGGAGACTAATTGTCACTTAATCAAAGAAAATATTGAGGACTGAATTATCAATATGACTTATGCTTTGACTTGTCTTAATAATCCCCACACACAAAAACACGCGCGTGAGCGAAATTGTCACTTAATCAAAGAAAATATTGAGGACTGAATTATCAATATGACTTATGCTTTGACTTGTCTTAATAATCCCCACACACAAAAACACGTGCGCGCGCGCGCACACATATATATATAATCCACCACCATCATTTTCTTCTTTGGTGCCTGAATTTACTCCAAAACAATCACTGGAGGACGTGAAAAAGTCTTTGGACTATGAAAGCCAATGAATTCCTCAACAGTTTCACTACTTCAACAACACTTCTTTTGGTATTGAATACAATTTTACTCCGTTATACAGTGACTTGCCGTCCAACTTTCAGGCTACACCTTCCGGAGTATACTCTGATATCTTTCAGTATCCTGTTGCACTTGGCCTCTTCTCTGCTAGGGCACAAAATGCTTGAATTGTCATGGTGCATCGATGCCTCTATATATCCTTGATTGTATTTTATATTAGTTAAGGTATATTTTTGGTATTCTAGTTTTTTTGTTTTTTGGTAATGATTGAGTTATTAAATCAAGGAGGTCATTTTTCTCCTATAAATTCAATGAAATCGATTATCAAAGAAATATAGTTCTTCTCAAATCCAATCATGACTCTTCTTCATTGGATTTTCTTTTTTTAAACATTAAGTGACTCAAAATCAACCAATTATCCATGAATTCAAATATTTTTGTTTCCTACTTATTCTTCAATATTTAGGTCATAGCTTCTACTATTTTTGAGACATTTATTTGAGCCAAATAATTTTCAATGAAACCAAACCAAAAGTAATAAGTTTGAGTCTACTTCAAGTTTTTCATTTGGTCACCAATATTATAACTATGAGGTTCTGAATTTGCATTCAACTTTTGAAGATGTTCAACAATGTTAATGAACATACATCCAAGATAGGGAAAATTGGGAACTTCTAGTGTTTACAAGAATTATTACTGAATACTACAATGGTCAAGAATATTTGCAAAGGTTAGCTCTTTTACTTGCTCAAGTTGGTTGCTTTACTGATGAGTAATACTTCAACGCACTGAGAATGTGCGATAGATATTAACTCTATCTAACGGTCAAGACATGGACTCTACAACTCTTTTTATCTAATTTCCAAGATTCTTACAATAAATACTTTAAAAAATACTCTAAAATGTGAAAATTGTAAATACGCCTTACAACTTACATAAAAACATTCCAAATAATGTACTCAAAATGTTCCCACAATTTCCACACATTCTAGACTGTTTCTTTCAATCATCTTCCATGAAATATTGTAGATACTATTCTTCTCCTAAAATTCCATATGATTTTAGAATGTCATGAACTTACTAAACTAATCTAATCGTTCTGGGGGGAAGTAGTTTGGTAAGCATCTATGAACGCGTTGAATTATAAAGGAATTGTTCAATTGCCTAGCAATTACATTGAATGCATTCATTTAGTACCATATAAAGTAAAAAAAAAAAAAAAAAAAATGCAAGATCGTGGTGCTTCAAATTTCCCCACCAACAAAAATTAATCCCACTCATAGTAATACTCACGTAGTCACGTAAAACACTCGCATTTGGAACAAATTTTGATAGCAAACTTTCAACTGCTCATCAGATTGCTCAGACTTTCAACACTTCAGAATCCTTGGGTATTACGAATTACATTCTTCAGAAGTTATACAGATATCTAAAGTTCGAACGAGATGAAAGGTGATATTTCAGCAAGCACAAACACTGAAGTCGAGGATATTCCGGCTAGCAAATGTAATTAGTCATTCCCTAATATCAATGGAATAATGCTACCTACTAGCCATTGTATTCAACACCAGTCTTGGTATGGCAGTAGGGCATAATCCCGTAACTGGTGATCAATTTTGTTTGTTTAATGATCACAAGTGTGGGCTCCACTGCCACCAGTTGAACACTACTGTTGATAGATAGCAGTACTCGTATCAATAACTCAAAAGTCCAGGATAAGACTGTCAAGACTGCTAATACCATAAAATAGATATCCAAAGTAAATCAAAGAAAACAAAGAGGCAGCAGATATTCCTTCAGCATGCTTGCTGCTAGTTACTTAAAGAAAACATCACCGGCCAGTATATGCTAAAAGTACAACTAATTATAGGGTTTTCTATGAACAAAATACTAAACTGGTAAACAAAATAGAAATACAACTATACACCATGAATTCATGGAAATGCCAATTTCTACAGCCATTAATGATACCACCATGGATAAGGGGAATCAAACCTAAAAAAAGTTCAAATTATACTCACAGCAAGCTATCTGCAAGAGATCCAGGGACTTATCTTTCATCTGCAACCCTTGCAAGACAATCTACGGACGTGCAATTAGGGCAAGAGTTCAAAAATATTGTTTTCTCGAATTAGCCTGCTTCATGGGCAGTACATAATTTCAGCTTTCATAATCAGGAACGTGGCATTGGCTATCTTCGTCCTGCCACAACGGTTCCATTTCAACTTGAAATCCAGGTAAATTCAGCAACCAGAATCCATCGCCCCTCAAATCAAGAAACTGCAGCATGTAAAGACAATGTGAATCTTTTGTCCGACAATTGGTTTCTTGAAATTCGTCTATAGATATAGAAAAGTTATATCAATTATTATCTAAATTAAAAAGACAATTAAATCCCCTAAAAAACGTTTTGCATTCAAAAATGTTACTATAACATGTTTACTTTGACTTGAATTTTCAAGATTAATTACTCTTTTATTTACTTATTCATTTATTTGGTCACTATTAAGATTCTGCAAGTATCTAGCATTAGCTTGAAGTTATGTATTCATAGCTTTCATCAAGAGTTACTAAACCACATTTATTTATTTCACCATAACCCAAAGATTGTGCTGAACCATAATTGCAAATAGTCACAAATTCAAAAATCAATTAATACTATTTAGTAGATGGTCAAACCCTGAAAAGGACTTGTGACCACAGTTATGCCGCTTCTATTATCATTGTGTGCAAGCTCCCAGTTATACAAAGTAACCAAGTGGAAAGGTAAACTTGGGGCAGGAAGCCACCATCTCCCACCCACCACCGCCACCACCCTGACCCCCAAAAAAAAAAAATGAAAAAATCTCACGCAGAAGGCAACAGAAAACTTCTCGGAAAACTTCACACATCACTTCACACCTACAGTTTTGACAAAAACAGTGAAATATTTCTATGGCCTTCGACTTTTTGATAAGAAGTTTAAAATGATGGAAAATTGTATACAATAAATGTAGTCGAAACCACTTTCTCAAATTTGATTGTTCCTCACCTTTAATAAATAAAAACTGTTCACACTGCTTAATCAGAAATTAACCTCTCTGAAAGAAAGAAAAATAAGGAAATCAAAAGGTACGCCAGACAAAGTGGGATCCATCTTCTTCTCAAAATCTCTTATTCTTTCTATATTTGTGAAGAAATATTATATTTAAATAGAAGTTTCATCACTCATTCAAAGTGAAGATCTATTCTTTCCCTATTTAAATAGAAGTTTCATCACTCATTCAAAGTGAAGATCTATTCATTCCCTTCTCGAGGTATTGCTACATCGTTTTTCTTGCACTTCTTCAATTGAAAACTATAATATTTATTCTGTTTGTAGAGATTTGGATATATCAGTAGTTGAATTGAATTCCTTACATGAATTTAACACTTGTAAATCAGTCCCTTTACATCATGGCTTATTAAAACTCAAATCTCAACCATTAGTAATTCTTGTCAACATAATTTTTGGGTCCTCAACTTTGAGCTTTAGTCACAACTCTCTAATATTAGCTTCTTTAGCATACCTATATAAATTGTATTTCTAATAAAAATTTGTTTCTTTTAGCATCCTGCGTATAGAGGTTAGGTTAGAAAAATGCTTTTAGTAATAGTAACTAGTACCTATATTGCACCGACATTTCATCAGGGATAACGTGTCCGTGTCTGACACATGTCGGATACCGACACTATTCGGACGGTCTACTATGTTCATTTTTCTTTCTTCATCAAAAATATTATATACTTTTAACTCAAAATTAGTATTAAATAACAAATAGATACTCGTGTTGAAAAAAATTTCAACAAGAAAAATTAATAACAAGTATAAAACTAAATATACACTACATAAACAAAATATTTAATCAAACTGCCAGTATTTTTTTGAAAAATCGTGTCGAAGTGTCCAATATGTGTCGTGTTGGTCACGTCGGTGCATCATAGTTAGTTACTATATTGTTGTACACAATCCACGATAGGTAGTTTGAAACTTGGCACAGAATCTATAAAAAATTAGTTTAGGAGTCAGTACAAAACTGTCATAGATGGCTTTTGAGATAAAACATAATGTTTGATTCAACATAACAATCTAGCGTCAAAATGATCTAACGTCAGAATGGTGACTGATGTGTACCAAATAGTGAGATGATTGCTCTTTTTCTTTTCCCTTTCCCATTTTTGGTCATTGAGTGCTTATGGCTTTGTTTTGTTTCTACATTTTAGAATGTAAAAAAAAAAAAAAAAAAAAATTCTATCTATCATGTCTCACCCCTGAGAGAAATGAAATTTATTAATTAAATATGGAGAACGTTCTTAACATCCTGGTTTAATCTCATCTATTGATTGAAATTGTAAATAAATAAAACTATCTTTGGGATAAGTTACATATCATTTGGATAGAACGAGAAATGTAGTAAAAAAATTGCCAACAAAAATGAAATAAGATTTGAACTTTATTATGTTGGATATCACAAAGAAGTGGTAAGAAATTTACAAATAAGCAGGAAGACAAGATTCTATGCCTAGCAGCATTAAAAACTTAAATAACCTATTGTTTCTAAATATATGATGTCAAAGCAATACATTACATTCTATGCTGGAGATCTACGAGATTTCTGAACATTTTCTTGAAGTTTCAAAGCAATAGCATAGGTTCCTAGGAGCAAAACCTTATAGGTGCAATTGATATTACCTTAGAAGCGCCTTGATTTCTGTTGTGGAGGGTATCCAGTCGTCCCCATTCCTGATTCTTTCCTTCTCATCTATACAAAATAATAAAATATTAATCTCAATAAGGCAGAAAAACAACCATAAATATTCGACAGTCTTATCGCCTTAAAAGCCAAACCTGCTGCTGTTGATGAGCTTGCGGTGCAACACCTCGCTGCATCGGAATGTTGCCAGGATTTATTCCGCCACCCATTCCTGCCTGGGAAAGGTTATAAGCTGGAATACCCGGAGGTTGCATCCGCGGCATGCCAACCATGGGCATTGGCCGAGGCATGGATCTTGTTAGCATTACATGGGGACCTGGCATTCCACCAGATACAGAATTTCCAGATGATACCTGATAATAAGATTATGCATGGATAAGAAAACATGTCACTTAACAGTAAATTATCATGTAAGTTAAATGTTGTTAGTCCACCGTACGCTTTATAATACCATTTATTGCTATTATTAACACCATATAAACAGTGCTTAAGAATTACTGGATTTTGACTTTTTATACCAATAATGAACTTCAATCTATACCATTTCAAACCAAATCCCTACGTGTTCCTGCTTCGAGTTGAACCTTTTCCTCATGTACCAGAACTTCCACCCATCTAATTTTTCTATTCTCGTTGCGTCTTGATGTTATATCTAAGTACCAATCAATATAGGGTTAAAAATCTGGTTAGCAGTTACTAAACTTGAAAATATTTCATCACTAAATTTTATGATGTTTGCACCGTCACTTAGATCAATTCCATACATAGAAACTAATGGCGTGGCCGATTTGGTTGACGTTATGATTATATGGCATGTCCATGGACGTTAATTGTCCAAAACATTCATGGTTGCCTCCCTTCAAACAACCTATGGTCAACCAATGAGACCAAACAAAACAATATAGTTATTGTTCGGCTAAAAACAAATTTGTTCATGAACAACACCCTCTAATTGGGCTATTAGTGTCCACGGTTATGCAACATAAGCATCCGTGAAGATATTGATAGTGATTAATGGTCAACATCATAAAGTTTATTGACAAAATATTGACATTTAAAAGTTCAGGAAATATTTAGGAGCATGTCTTGTAAGTTCAGGGACAAACCAGATTTCCGATTTTTTCAAGTTTTATATTAAAAAAATGGGTTTAATACATTCGGCATACTATACTTTACTTTAGAATCAATCAGGTAACTGTTCAATTTTGTTTAATCAAATACCTATAGTTTTAATATAATTTGAACCAGGTAACTATATTTTTATTTGATTTCAATCGGATAACTATACTTTAATTAAATTTCAATTAAAACAACTTCGTCTAATTTCATTGACACAAATCTATAATGCAACGGTCAATAAATGATGTGCATCACATGTAACCATTAGTCACTAACGTGAAATATGTACCGCTTCAGTAAAATAAATGATGGACTTTATTTATTAACTACCAATTCATCGACTAGGCAACGGAATTGGACATAATTACCCGATTGAATCATATTAAAGTGTAGTTATCGGATTGAACAAAATTGAAGTACGATTATATCAAGTCCATCTAGATCTCATTTCTCTAATCTATGATTTGTAATATGGGATTTCACTGTATAACTAATAACCTAGCAAGATGCAAATTGAATTAAATAAGAATTCCCAAAAGAACTTTGCTCCAAGAAATAAATTGAATGATGAGCCAAACATAGATCTTAACAATATTCAACTACACTTCCAAGTAATATCATTATGGCCCTCAAAAAGAAGTTAAAACAGTTTGATCCTCATAACTTTTTATATATATTAACAATACGTAACTTGTGGAATTTTCCATTCATTGTTTAAATTAGGTAATCATAGTATCTTTAATTTGAGATGATTGAACGATTTGTTTTCATTGTAATGTCTTGATTGTATATTAATAACGTAAGCTTCATAAGACACATCTAAGTAATTTCATTCTTGTGTAGGCAGTTATTTAGAATTGCTTAAAAGCACTAAGTTATTTGTTTTAGTCCCCGTATGAGCAGAGAAGTGTTTGACATTGCTATAAGCTCAAAATAAACAGTTAAAATGCTTATAATTCATTTCAAGAAAGGGGCACCACCTCTC
>CAIGRN010182733.1:0-40890 GCA_903798345.1 Fraxinus anomala | reverse complement strand
CCACCATCTACATTCCACCACCGTCAACCACAATCGGCTGCACCGCCATCACAACACCACCCTCACCACCGCTACCACCAACAACAACAACTACGCCACAACGTCACCACCGCCTACACCACCACCACCGCCACCACCACCACCGCCACCATTTCCAAACCACCAAAAAAATCACCCCAAAACCAACGCCTATTGTCATGTCTTCCGCCTGCCACAATAATTTCACCACCACCTCTTCAAATCAACAAATAACCCACCAATAGCCTTCACCAAAATCAAACTAGACCGTCACCAACTGTTGTTGACACCTCCTTAACCACAACCACCTCAACACACCACCACATCGATCTTCAGAATTCCGTTAACAAAATATGTAAATTTTCAGAGAAGCATCCCAATCCACAACACTAAGATTGAAACTGGATCGAGCAACATCACTGGGTGGAGATTGTCGTTGGGTCGAGCAATTGTAGTTGTTGTGTGCTGCTTGCACAAGCGGTGACAGTCTGCTGCGCGTGATGACGTTGATGGGTCAACGAACCGCCATCCTCCTGTGCACCACCAACGACGAACGACAGAGGAACAGATGCAGAAGATGAAAAAAGAGAAATATAGAGATCGCGCACGACATTACCTACCGTCACGTGCGTTGCCGCTGTGAGCACCTGTCGTCGGTGATGCGCCTGTCGCCGATGCTGGGTACGGTGTGGGGGTGAAAATTGAAGATAAATTAGGTCTTGTGAATTGGGGTGGATGGGTAATGGTGGTGTTGAATTAAATTAATTCAATTTTATACTATTAAAAGAGTTTAAATTATCTGATTTTTGAATAAAAAACTTTCAAATCTAATTTTTGAATGGTAAACTTGTAAATTTTGGATATATGTAATTTCACTAATTTTAAACATGGAAAGTATCTGCCCACCATCAAACATAAAATTACCTTGAAGCCCTTCCCTACTTTTCTACTGTCCAATAAACATATAGTGCGTGTAAAAGGCCAAAAAAAAATGGAAAATCTAACCAAAGTCGCGCGTTGTAGGAATGACATTTTGAAAGGCGTGTTGACCATGTAAATGCGACAAGCTGCCCTGAATTCACAAATTCTCTTCGACAAGCGATAGCTCACACTAAAATGGCGAAGGATCGAAACGGAACTGCGGAAGGCAAAAATGGAGTGTCTCCATCTAATAAACGTGACCGCCTCAACTACGATTCGGAACCCGATCCGGATTCGGACTCAGAATCCGACGAAGAATCTAGAAAATCCGAGGGCAGCAGAAAACGAACGAAGAAGAAGAATAAAACTCGAACCTCCATTTCCAAGAGAAAACGGTCAAGAGATAGTGGTTCCTACTCTTCGTCGTCTGATTATGATGATTCTAGCGATTCGGAGTCGGAGTCGGGTAGTTCGTATTACTCGGATTCTGAAGAGGAAAGGAGGCGGAGGAGGAAGGAGAGGAAAAGGAGAGAGGAGAAGAAGGAGAGGCGGAGGAGAGAAAAGGAAAAGGATAAGAAGAGGAAAAGAAAAGACGAAGAGAAGAAAAAATTGAAGAAAAAGAAGGATAAGAAGAAAGAGAAAGAGAAAGGGAAGAAAGGAGCTGTGACTAATTCTTGGGGAAAATATGGTATCATTAGAGAGACTGATATGTGGTACGTTGCTACACTTTCATTTGCCTGTGAAATTGTGTCTTTTTTTTGTGTGTGTGTTTCTTTGTTACCCTTTTTTCTTCAAGAATTGTACTTATCTGCAGAAATTATGAAGATTATGGAAAATATTTTTCCATGGTTAGTTAATGATATAAGGATAGGTTTAAATTATCTGTATACGATACTGTGAAAATGTTTGGCAAATATTCCAATACTGGGGTCAGGTTATTTTAATGTTGAGAAATTTGGTTCATTTGTTACTTAGACAAGGCATATTTCACAATTGACGAATTAACTAAGTTCAGTGCCTCTGCAACCATAATCCCACCTTTGCCACTGTTGAACAAAGATATCTTTGCATTTCAATGGAGGATCACTTGGTGGTTATATGGCATCCCACCATTCCGTTTACATTGGGTTTCATAGTTTACCTTTGGGTCTCATGCGTACCCACAAAGTAGTAAATCGGGTGCTTCTGCTTTAGGGTTTAGTAGGATGCTGATGCCCTGCTGTCTAAGTCCATTATACATCTTGGTGGGAAGGGTGATAGTATCTTTCAGTCTCGTGAGTGCTCGAAAGTAGTAAATCATAAGCTTCTGCATTAAGGTTTTGTAGGATGCTAATATCCATGCTGTATGGGGCCATGATATCATCCTGGTGGGAAGGGTGGATGGTGAAGGGGTCAAGGTTTTATACTGCGAGTTTGGAAGCTGCTTTTATAGGCATCATACCATGTATTTTCATGCAACAATGATCTCCTTTATTTTTATAATATTGAGTGATCGTCCGTCTTTAGAAATGTGCTGTCTTTCAAACAGAACATGTAAATCTTTCAATCCATGTTTGCAGTAACTGTGCCAAGACACACATGGATTTATTCAATTTGCAAACCTTTCTTCTAAATTTTGCTTCAAATTCTAGTGGTGGGTCCGTAAATACTTCCTCCTGTTCTCTGCACGAAAAGTTTTACATTTAGTTGATATAGTGACCATATTTTGAGATTGAAAGCCAAGGATAGTAAGAGCATCTCCGACTAAACTCTTTTTCCATAAGAGCATATTTTTCAGTATAAAGAACATCTCGAAGAACTTTCAAAAAATAAAGGGCGAATCTTTTTATACAAGTCCGACAACAATTTGTATATTTTTTTTTTTCTTTTTTTTTTCTATAAGCAATTATGACTCAATCTTCTCCCTCCTCTTTTTACGTAGTTTTCCTCTTTTTATTTTTTAATCCTCTTATTTTTTTATAAGCTGAACAGAAATGTGTGAAATGATAAATGAAATCATTAAAAATATGATGTAGATAGTGGGTTTGAACCTCTACATTTGGAGAGTCAAATGCACACTTTATTTTAATTTTTAAATATAAAGAGTTTGTTGGAGACCATAGAAAGATTACCAACCTCTAAGATAAAGAGGACGGAACTATTAAAGAGATTTTTGGATATGCTCTAAGGCACGTACTATATTCATCTTAGCTATAGGTGCCATGCCCTGATAATTGTTATCATATATTAGAGCGAATCCCTTGATGACGAGCCAAGCCTTTGTATCGGTCACTAGTTCCATCAGCATTAATATAACTACTTGGGTGAGATTTGAACTAGAAATTTAGATATGTACACTATTATACTACTGAAATTTTACCTTAACTTTTAGTGAGTGCAAAAGACTGGGGACTTTTGGTCCTGTAGTGAATGCAGTTTGAATGCTGATAATTCCTCTTCTTTTTTTTGTTTTGTTCTAAGTCAGTCTGCTAATGGATGTTGAACTACTTCTCAAACACTTTTGTTTTATTACCTTGGTTTCTTGTAGGAATAAAAGGCCTGAGTTTACTGCATGGTTAGCAGAAGTTAAAAAGGTATTCCGGTTTTAATTGACTTTTTCTTTCTTTAGAAGATTGATGGACAATCGTCGAGTATATTTCTATACTTCCTTAAGTTTTCTATTTTATTCGTCAAAAATTCTCTTTCAGTTGCTTCCCTACACTTTTTTCGGAAATAATGTGGAAAAATTGATCTATTACCTCACAAATTAGTTTGCCTTGGCGTTTATATTGAATATGGGGCAAACCAGCTTTGTCCATTTTTCTCAGGTATTTGGGAGAGTTGCTTACTTGCTACTGCCTTGAATAATATGATGGTTTTTCTTCAACAGGTGAACCTGGAAAGTCTGCCTAATTGGGAAGAGAAGCAAATGTTCAAACAGTAATAAATTATTAATTTCCAGTTTTATGCAACAATTGAAATATACTTAATAATTTTGATATTAACTTAGTGTTATGTGTTATAACTTCAATGGTATATAATGCTCAGGTTCATGGAAGATCACAACACAGCTACTTTTCCATCTAAAAAGTTAGTCCCTTCACTATTAACTCTTGTTGATATTGCTATTATCATTCATGCATCTTGAGAGTGGTTGAGGTTCCTAATTTTCTCCTAAAATTATAATTAACGTTTAATAAGCCCCCCGCAAACAGTGCCTCAAAGAAATTGTGATTAATTTAATGCTGTCTGCACAACACTTTTCCCAATACCAATAGAGCAGTTGCTTTTAGATCAAGAGATTACCAAATATGCCCAGGAGAATTCCAAAAAAATTACACCCACTGCCCACGGTGAATGAAGGTTAATTACTGAGGCATTTTCGTCCATATTTAACATCAAAATGGCTGACAGGAGTCTTCCAAATCACTGTTTGGTGGGATCCATTAGAAATGCATTATAATTTTAGGAGAAAATTAGGAATCCCAAACACTCACCTTTGGTCTTGTTTCCTCTACTTTTCTCCTAGCATATTTCTTTTCATATTGTTATTATCTCTATTGTTATCTAGTTTTTTAGGGTGGTGGGGGATTTGATCTTAGATTTCAGATGCATATATTATTTTCGGGTGGTGGGGGATTTGATCTTAGATTTCAGATGTATATATTATTTTCGGGTGGTAGGGGATTTGATCTTAGATTTCAGATGCATATATTATTTTCTGTTTGGTAGATTGTTATACATAAGCATGTAAGTAGGCTGTCATTTCTGCGTGGGTGATTTATGTCTAACTTATAATGTGGAAATAAGAAAAGATTGTTGCAAAAGGCTCGTCTTTGAGAGAATAATCTGTGCTGTTTCGAGATGACTTGCTACTGCAATGATGTAGTAGTGTAGAGATATTTTTAAGTGCTTGTTCAGTCTCATGTCGAGAGTCTTTACCACATTACTTTGTCATTAATGGTTGCAGATATTATGACCTTGATGCTTATTATCGCCATAAAATAGAGAAGGAAATTAAAAGAGGTTTCAAGAAACTCCCCGACAAAGAACGTACTGTATTTAACGATGAAGAGCAGCGAAGGTTGGTTTTTAACTTCAAGTGCTTGCTTGCTTGATTGCTTTGCTTTATCATTCATAGATTCATCTTTAGGAATTCTTTCATTCCTTTGATTCAGGCAACTTCAACTGGAGTCCATTTTCAGACCAAAATCTAGAGCTATAGACATATAGTTTTTTACTTGGACACAAAAATACGCATTCATGAGTTAATATAACATCTTCAGTATCATATATATTTGGTTTGTTGAAAGAGTGGAATACAAATGAAACGGCACTATGCATTTATTAGTTTGGTTTATCACGTCCATGACTAACATGAAGGCGACGGCTATCATTTTCTGAACTTCTAAGAAACAAAATGCTCTAAAGACAATAGCTTCGAGGATAAAACATTTACTGTTTGGCATCAATAATGCCACATCAACCTGCAGCCATGCAAACGCAATATTCAGTATTGTCTTTGAGATGCTGCCAATCTCTATATACGCAAAAGATATTGCTTCCCTAATAATTTATTGACCAGGATGGTATCCTGACAACAGAACTTGGGTAGTTATCAATGAAAACACCCCGTGTACTTGCTTTAATGTGTTAGAACTTAGTTTGTTGCTGATTTCAGTTCTGCTTTTTTCTGATTTTCGGCCATTTCCCTTCTCAGGCTAGAACTCATGCGAGAACGTGAAAGACAAAAGGAAGAACAAGTTGAATCTTTAAAGCAGGAGATGCAGAGTGGAATGGTATTCTTCTGCATAAGCAATAAAATCTCATTTTCTAGACACATGGTAAAATTAAAGCCAATTAATCGGTTTTATTTACTTGATTGGATGCAGGCTCAAGCAATGAAAGAGCAAGCCCGACTCAAGGAAGAGATGGCTTACCAATATAAGCTTGGCAACTTTGAGGTGAGGGTGATTTTGAAAAACAATCGTTATGTCCATTTTCATCCCCGTCTATTATTTAACTAGTTTGAATCAACAGGCTGCAGCTGCTATTCAGAGAAGGTTGGATCCAGATGTTGCTATGTAACAAGTAGAGTGTATGGATTATCCATGGCTGATCTTATATTACTAGGTTTTAGAATTTTTATAAAAGAAACATATAGTTGTGTAACCTTCTATTCAGATTCTGGATCTGTAATATGTGTTAGATCTAACGAGTATTTGATCAGTTGATCTGAATAAGAAATAGGAAAGAGAATGGCTTTAGTGAAAAGCATGCGTGTGGGTTTTTTTTGTTTTGTTTTGTTTGAGCATTTATTCTGATAGAAAAAGTATTTCGCCTGATTATTTTCTAGTCTTAGGGTTTTCTTTTTAGAAGTTGAGAAAATGACCAAGCCCTCTTATATTGATAAGTAGTTTTATATTCGGACAAAGTCGTTTGTCCTTGCTCAATGACCGGGATAAAATACAGGGGCGCCATCCTATTGGAGAGGGGGCTGCCACCAATAGGGGGATGCCATTTTGTCCCGGTCATTGAGCCGGGACATAAAGCATGGTTCTTTATATTCAAGTGACGTCAGATTTTACTTTTAACATGCTTTACAAAATATTTATAGTGGTTCGTTTAAAAACAATATTGTTCATTTAAACTCTTAGTCACGTCAAATTGCTCATTTGAGCCTTTAGGCGTCAAAACCATATTGTATTACGTGAGCTTATTATGGGGGATTTAGGCGTCAAAACCATATTGTATTAAGTGAGCTTATTAGGGGGGGACTGTCAAGCATATTCGACAAGGATTAAGGGGGACATTTCGTAAGGATAGCACAAAACTTTTTATATATAGATCATTGTTTACATACTCAGTTAAGTGAGATTTCACCTCACGCATTGATTATTGTTTACACAACTGGTCATGGTGTAAAAATGGAATTTTCTTTCATATCACGAAGAATGACAAACTAAACTTTATTCTCGATAAATTTGTGATTGGCTACTTGGGTCCTTTTCACAACTCTGTCCAATTTACTGCAATATCTTCCATTTTCCATAAAAGAGAAGAAAAACATACTCAGCAGAAAACGAATAAAACTTGGAGGCGAATAAAAAACAGATGTGGAATTATATGGATGGCAATACAAATTCTGCAACACTGCTATCCTCTCATAGTTTCCCCTTTTCATCTATAACATTTTTAATGCAACATAAGTCGCATGTTATTATCTATTTCATCTATTAATGTTACAACTAATACCTGCAAAAGTATTGACAGGAGACTAAAATTTGATTTTTGCTCTTTTTTGTGGCATCATTGTTAGTCTCGTTTCTATTCTCTTCTTATGGGCATTGTCAAGGATCTTGTAATTATTTCTGGCTGAATCCTAGGAGAAACTGAGGAAGAAATGGTAGCAGATGGTCGAAGGAGAGGCGTACCAATCCTACTCGATGTCTCATTAGCAACTGGGGAATGACCACTGATATCGACAATATGTGGTTGCAACTCGATTTCTAAGCCTGTTCGACGGACTACTAGAGGACTATCTACCAACTGATGGTCATCTTCCTCAACTGATAATACTGTACTTGTGTCTGTATGAATAGTTGAATCATCTGCGAAAGTGCCGTGTCTTCTCCTTCTCCTAGCTGCCTTTCCCCATCCGTGAATTGTTTCCCGTATCCCTTGTGGAATTAGTGCGGCCTTGTAGTTCGTTCCCATCTAGGCAAAAGAATGGACAAAATGGAAAAGAATAAACTTTTCTGGGATTAATACAGCTACACCGAGAACTCAAAATTACAATAAACAAGATTTCAACATGTTTTTCATTCTTGCGTATGGTTCAATCCACATTACTGTTATAAGAAGGAAACTCATGGACAATCCATTTGCTTTCTAATTTTATGTTCTCGGTTTGTTGTTGTACCTGAGTAACCAGTGCATAGAGTGGCAAGGTGCTATAGCTGCATAAAAACTGTCCCGAAAACCTATGCAAAATAAACTGCAGTCTCAGGCTATTGATTATCAAACTCGACATAAATTTATTTTTGCAAACAAATGGAAGGAAATCGTGTTACAGTTTAAAGTTTTAGCATACCCCACAATTAGTCGTAGATATAACAGCAAGTGGTTCTTTATGAAGCACGAATTATACCCGAACTGCCACTGCATTAAAAGCACACCTTTGTCAGAGCTGCATATATGATACTATCACATTCATGAGATGCTTACCAATCTACCCCCAGCTAGAAGGAAAAAAACGAGAAGACGAAGACAAAATCCACCTTTTTTTAGCCTCAATGTTAAGAATGTATCTCCATTGATCTTTCATACAGCACATTAGTATTTGGGAGAACTCATAGGTTGAGGAAAGCCAGATTTTAAAATTCAAAATGTAAAAAATGTAAAACTTGATAATGTCATCAACACCCCTTGATGTATCTATTATGAAATTCTGAAACAATCATAAGAACTTCAGGGGGAAGGAAGGGAGTACCCAGAACCAAAAGAAAGAAGCAAGCTCAAATGCATTCTGCAAAGTGAACACGGAAAAAGTTAGTAACAATGCATCATAGAAGAGTTTTGAAAGAAAAAGAAGCCTACAAATCAGGATTAGAATTACGATGAAACTGGGCAACCTGGAAAAGGATAAAATGTATCAAGGATAATAATAATTCTGGCTTATTAAACCAAAACAGCTCATCTCGGGGTTTAATCCTTGGTCCAGCGAAACCCCCACTTATTCCTGCACTCTCCAATGCCAAGGTTGCAATAATATGTTGCAGTTTTGCACCCACAAATAGAACAAGCTGCAGATAAACACTGTATCAGAGAAGAAAGTAGAAAAATCTTGTCAAAGACAATGGTTTTCTTTTCTTTTATGGTGTGAAGCAATGAACGCGACTTAATAGCCTCAAACCATATTTTATTCTATCACTAACGGCAGAATCAGTTCGTCATATTCTTTCTTTCCTTTTCTTTTATAAATTAACCCTGCAAGTGTAATCCATTTCAATCAATTTCTTTAACATTGAATACAGGTCCAAGCACCACACCATCTAGGTCCACTACATAAGTGGGCAAGATACATTTATAAGAGTCCAACCAAAATATGTTATGACAAAATAGAAAATCCTGCTTTTCATTTTCCGTAAATTGTCTCAATTGCCTCTTTAATCTTTGACGTGCAGGAGTCGAACTGTCAAATTTAAGGACTGCATACATGTTCACGCTTCTGTCCACTCTCTCTCCCTCCATCTCTGGCTTATACCCCCCTGTGCATCTTTTTCTACTTTCATTTTTATATTTGACATATTTATTGTCAATTTCCTTTCCATTTTCATGTCAAAACTACTCAATCACAAATCCTAATTGTATGCTAATAAGAAGATTTTTATATTCCTACGCCGCATATTAAAGGTGCAATATAAGATGTTCAACTAGATAGACTTACAGTGACTGGAATTAGAGCAATCCAGAAGTAGAGATTAGATCCTGCAAGTTATAAACTGCAATTAGCTTCTGAATCTTTCGTAATTTTATGAGACAATGGGTCGGAAGCAAGATACTAAAGGGTAGGAATATCGGAGCATATAAGCATAATTTTTCCCATGCTGGTCAACTTAGAAAAAAAAGAAACAAACTATAGCTTCCAATTCAAAAGATGACATGCCTTTTACGTTGAACAGCATAAAAGCTACAACAAATCCCCAGAGAGGACCACTGTAAAAGTTCAAGGAAAAAAGAGAAACGTCAGTGAAGCATCTTTAGAAAACCTTACCGGCATGTTTGGTCTATGGGATTAGACAAAACTGGACAGGGTTAAAAAAGAAAAGAAAATAAAATTTTGCCTATTATACTTTGCATTACTATTCAATATTGTTTATCGAACATTACCTACGAGAAAATAAATTATGCGACTAGAAAGAATTGGCCTCAAATGATAAAACAGATGTCATTTTAGGAGAGAAAATGAAGCTTAAATACAACACAAAGAGCTTTCACATGACACAGTTTCTGTTAACAACAGTGTATAACAGTAAAGGGAGATTGAATGAAGTTACCTTGGAATCTCTTACAGTTCACTTAGTGCTGGTGTAACAGTCTTAAACATTACTACTTTTTTCACACTTCAAGAAATTTTGAAGCTTGAATTCATCCAGTAAGACCATTATCCTTTTCACTCTCTTTAGCCATATATTAACCTAAAAAATAAAATAAGGGACACAACTGCTATTCTGGATGATATTTTTCCTTACCTAACACCAACTATACGTTGAAATTCTTCTTCCATGGAGCGAACCATATAGCTGTGGAAATCATATTTTGAAGTAAGGTTGTGGTTCTGCAATAAATAAGAAACAAGAGATGTAAAGTGTAATTTAACATGGAGTTACCACAATAACTATTCAACAGAAACAACTCGTGATATGCAGAGTAAATGAATCAAATCCCTATATAAATCAAATCTTTTAGCATTTTCATAATCAGAATGTAGATGGTATAATGCTTCCAACAGGCACATAATAGGAATACGATTTCCAAAAAAGCTGACAAATAGGTATTTATCTAAACTGCCATATGGTGGCTGATCTGGCGAGGCAGGAAAAGTAGAGCATCAGATATTTATCATTAATAAAAAAAACTCTAATACTGAACAAGAACAATATATTCATATTTATGTAGCTTATATATCTCCATGGCAAACCTAATCCACCAAGTCCTAATGCATAAGGCTGCAAATAGAGAGCGATATCGATCCAATAAGTGAATAAAGTCTGTCAAACTTATAAGTAGTGAATTATAATTGCTTATAGGAAATGGATTATTCGATGTCAATTCTGAGTATCTAAACGATAATAAACGAAAAAATTGTCATCAGCTTAGACAGCATTAGCCCTTTTGCCACTAAATGCCTTGATATGTTGTTTCAAGTGTGCTGCTGAGATGTGAGAAAATTTTCTCAATTAGAGTGTCTCAAATTTCACTTGCAATTCCACTTAAAAATAAATAAACAGGAAGCGGAATGTCTCACTATTGATCAAACAATTACATACTGTGATGAATCCCTTGCGGAGTGAAAGGTAATCTGCCCGGACCACAGAACGCCCAAACTGCCGAAAGAAACAGGTCTGCACAATAAAAGAACAGCAGTTTCAGAATAACATTAACTCAATCATCTTTAAGCTTCAAAGCTCCAAAAGATATTGAACAAGAAGTTCTGGAATTCAAAAAGAAAGGACAATGAAAAGATAGCCATGCAAGTGTGTAATTTGGTTGACTATGTCTTGGAACAACAATAATTTTTTGCTATATAAACTTAGTCAGGAAGAAGTGAATTTACCACCCAAATGAGGATGCTATGCCTGGCCATAGGAGTTGATGTATGAACCCTAACAAAGGTAGATTGCCTTTGCATTGTTTTTGCTCTTGTGATTTCTGCAGCAGAAATTAGGTTACTGTCGAATTTCCTTGGTTCAGACAATTATTAATTACACTTAAGTACAACATGTTTTCCAGCTAAAAATGAGAGGAGCTCCCCAATACTGGTCATCCATGGAGAAATCTAAAAAGCCTCCTAAGGCGTAGGAAATCATTCCTCTCCTGTCTGGTTTATACGGTTATGTTGGGCAATATCTTAAATTTGAACCTAGTTCACTTCAAAAAGAATTGGCATGGTCAAAGTACTAGATATTATAACCTTTAATGTTTAAGTTGATATGGCATCGAGGCCTTTTTTTAGATATTTTTCGCACTTATAAAATAGTCGTATGTCATTGTTGCATATTAACCACTTACATCATTTTAATTGTCCCTTTATAGCTGAAACAGGTGTTCTAAAGGGTTGTTTTTTTTCCCCCCCTTTTCCAGGTTTGAGAACAAACAAATTTCAAAATGGTTGGATTTCCCAATGATAGTTAACAAGGTTAAACATCATGCCAAAACAGGAGCTGGTCTCAAATTACCAGTTAACGAATTGTGTCTGTCCATGTGAGCCTCGTCCTCCCATACTCTCCAACTGTGGATCTGCAAATATAGTGAGCAACAAAAAAAAACAGAATAGAGAAGTAAATAAAAAAGAAAAAAAGAGAGAGGAAATGAAAAATGATGGAAAAGACGAGGGCTTGATGAGATAGACTCTTACTAGTTCTTTTATGCTTTTGTGTTGTTGCATGGTCTTTGTTAATCACCCTCTTAATTAGAGAGAAACACTAATAACATGAGGAGCTTAATGAACGCATATTCAGTTTTCTCCTTGTCAGTAAGTATTAATGTATGATTTGATATTAATTACTATTTGCAATGAAAACCATCATATCATTCTACAGTGATTTAGTAGTGTTTAAATAATTTTATGAAGAATACCAGTCATGTAGACAAACTATTGGTGTGATCCTAGTCATTACAGTATACACAGCCTCTTTAGATTTCAACTTCTAGGTTGACAAATAATCAAGTAGAAAACTAAGCCAATGGAAATGAATTTTGCACACTGAATCACATTGCAAAATAGTCGGTAAAAGACCATAAATTTAACAGAAGATTCCATTGAAGAAAACTGATATTACCTTAACAATTGCCAACAGCATTGTTAAGCAGCTGTAAGATATATGTGTAATTGCCATGACAAAGATGAAGCGATGCAGTTGCTCAAGGCCTTCATATGAGACAAATGGTTCATAATGCTGTCAACAAAATAAAATTCAGATTCATTATATTTGAAGCGAAGTTAGAAAGTAAATCAAATAAAAACTTGAATAGGCAAACATAACAATTACTTTTCCAGAAAAATGAAAAATAAAAGATAAATTAACGTGACAGTTGACTTAATAATTAGATCCTACTAGACAATGAAGACACGCACAAAGAGAGAACATTAATTCATCTCATTATTGATTAACCAGTTCTGTTAATTGTTTATTGCAATCCAAATTGAGTAAAAATAAAAAATCAAAAGGACATTATTGTCATGTTTCGTGTATAATCAACTTGCCTTCCTGCAGGTGTTCTGATTCAGGCCATTCAACACGCTCCTATGGGATTGAGGATTGAAAAAGGTTCCATTCATATCATTATTTTCCTTTTCCTCATTGACTTCTTGCATGGTGCATGGAGCAAATGCACTATTATAGAACTTTGACGGTATACAAATATTAGATATAATGCTTGATGTCGCCGTAAGGAGGAGAGAGATGAAGCCAAGAAGCATCAATTCTGTAGATCAATTTCAAATGATACTTCTTTTAGTCTGATGATAAGAGTGCGAATCATTTCTTTAACAGTTCACTTAACATAAAAAATGCATCTAGAAATAAATAGTACCTTCCTTCATTTTCTCGACTGCTGCCAGCAATGGTTTCCGATCAGTTTTTTTCAACCACTGAAATGACAGGAAATCATTAGCTCATTTAACTTGTCAAAACTGAATTTTACTTGCTCAAATGGATAACTTGAAGAGTGCATAAATAATGTTACAACACTCACCAGAATGCATAGAAAAATAAAAGAATTGATATAAAAAGCCACTAAATTCGCTTAGTTAAACTGTTTCTGTATCTCAATAACTTGCAAGACAATAAAATCCCTCAAAAGCAAACACCATACACCAACTCCAGTCACTCGATACATTGAAATTTTGAACTCCTTGATAAACACACAGTTAAAAAGCAGCAGCCAAGTTTATCGTGAGGTCATGTTTCCAAAAGTAAAGTCAATTGATGCCAAAATTATCAGAAGCCCACCAAAGTCAACTCAACATAAGTCTATCTCAACAAATTTCTTATTGACAGGCACAGCAGGAATCCTGGGCATAAGGCGTTTGTGCTTGTAAACCTATAAAATATATATACAAATCTGAAGTCTTTCAGTATTTTGGTGCTTTAGGTTCAGCATTGGCGCTGTGACTTCTGAGGAAATTTATAATTCATAGTAGGTGTAGAAGTCCATAAAAAGTAAGAGAAAATACAAGAAACATTAAAAAAACCTACAGACCAGCCCTTTTCCAGTCCGTCCAACCCACTCTCTATATGTCAATCTATCTAAACATTTAGTTCTACAGTCTAAGATTTAAAGTTTGTTCTTCAGGTTCATGACAATTAGCCTGAATGAGGGAGCGAACAAGTCATCTCTCCATAACTCGTGCATAGGTATTTTTGTCGCCTGAGTATCCCATAATCTTGTGTCTTATTCATATGAAACAAAGATTTGAACAACCAAGTATACAGGGTCCATCTTCATATTAACAATTCCATTCTTCCCCTTCCCCTCCAGAGACATTTCATAAAGAACTGTTATTTGAATAATGAAATTTTGAATTAAATAAATAACTAACTATTACTCCTCTCAATGAGCAGTGTATCACTTCTGGCTTGTTTATTGCATCTATTCTGAGATCAAGACCTTTTATCATGATTTCACCTCTACCCTACCCTACTAATGGTTCTGTGTGGCAGAGAAAGCTGAAAACTAATGCTCTAATAAGCAACAAAGGAGGTTACTACAAAGACGTATGTATCACTTTATTGTGAAATGTCAGGCTGGCAAATTCCTCCATAAGTACCTGAATCCAGAATTATAAGTACCTGAATCCAGAATTATGATACAAATGGTGGCTTGCTATTGATAATTCAAGCCAAAAACGCAGAATGATAAAGCTATTGGGTTATATATCCAATCATAATATTTCTCTTTCTACGAGTTCAGCAACCAAATCGGCAATATATAAGGAATATCGAAATAAGAAAAATGAAAAGGAAAGGAAATAAGCGATCACTTCTTCATGGTTTCCATGATTCAGTTCCAGCAAATTTCTCAAGTTCACAATGGTGCTTCTTTGAAATTTCTAGGTTGAATCTCTGAACAATTTTCTAGTTCCACTTGGAAGCTTGTGAATCTGAATAATACATGCTCTTCGTGAGGCCATATACAATCAGTGATTTAGGGAAAAACAGTGTTCATAAACAAGCCTAGACACAAGTTTAATAAGACAACCCTCTTTTAAGCAAGCACCTTCAAAACGAATTCTAACTGAAGATAAGGATTCCTAAAGATCAAGAATGAAAAAAATGGACTACTAAAAGAGATCACACCACAAGCAAATGATGGTGAGAAGATAGAAGTTCAAAAAGGGTTAATTTAATTACTTTGACAGCCACCCGGTTTGCCATCCATTGAATAACTTTTTCCATCCTATGATATATCTTTAACTTCAGTTTCATCAGAGTGGATTATAATCATAATTCATTGTAAATTAACATAGTCATACATGTTTGCTACAATATATGTATATATATATATTCTGAATACCGTATGGCATATATGATCCTTAATATGAAACTCTTATTCTGGTTTATACAAAATCGACCTAGGCTGTTTGGGTTCAGACCAACAAGCAGAGAAATCTGCAATACTGATCACAAAAACTTCAAAAATGCATTGCAGTGTCATCAGCAATCAGAAATATTAAAATTCAGAAAAAGTAGCATGTTGTATTCTGGCTTTTTTAATCTTTTATCTTAATGAAACAAATACAGCAGGAATGGCCAAAACCACAAGCAGAAGCTAGTTGAAATTCCAGAACGTGTCACTTACTAATCCCAATCGGTGAATTGAACGCTCCACAAGCAGTGAAACAGCAACAAATATAGTCAAAACAGAAGCAACAGACCATGTTGGAGTTAAGGCCAATGACCTCAACTCCTCTGAATCCTCGGGCGGTCCTAATGATTTAGATTCAGACATTTCTGAATAATTACTTCGCCACAAACTTCAAGCTTCCAATTAGACCCTCAATCCTTTCTACTTAAGATAATCTCTGTAGCGTTGCAATGTGGTTATGAACAAAACCCATCATTCTTCAGAATTCATTTAGTATCTGCAGCAAGAAAATTCAAATTTAACAACTTTGTTTCAGAAAAAAATTTCGAAATATATAGTATCCCAAAGAAGGTGCCTATAAAAGGATTGCAAATTCAATAATGCAACGCGTTCTAATTCTTGAATTTTTTTTCCAAAAGTCGGTGTCTTTCAAGACGGCCATAGCCTATTGGGGTCAAAAGCATCAGCACTGACTTCAAGACCCAACCTTTTGGAATCAAATCACAATGACTTGAAAAAAGGCCTAACAACAAAATGGTTATCTTGGAAACTGATCTATGATATCAGAAAAGTAAGAAAGTTTTCGTTTTAAAAAGTAAATAAAATAAAGATCTCGGGTTTTCTGAGTTAAAAGGTGAAACCCAACTCTGAAAGATTCAAACCTGATACCGATCCGACTCGTTTGGTTTCCAAACCAGCAAATACTCCACTAGAACACCCAATAAGCTTAGCTAACTCCCAGTTACACGAATAAGACAATGAGAAACCAGCAACAGATGCAGTATCTGAGAAAGAAGTGTAATGAGCTGGAAACAGGAACAGGTTTTCGATTTCTTTCCTCGTGATTCCCAAGGAGTAATTGTTGGTGTTGTTGCATTAAATATCACTTCACACACCAAAAAGCAAAAAAGTCCTCTCTCTCTCCTGATTCCCTCCCTCTCTCTCTCTCTCTCTCTCTCTCTCTATGGAATCTAGTTGGAAGTGTTAAAACACATGTATGTATACGTACATTTTCTATGCGTGTGATTGGTGGGTGCCTTGGCTTTGAGAGACGCGACATTACAATGAACCTGCACCAGCTCTGTAGATTTCTTTTACTTTTTAAACTGTTTGTTTCCCCACCATTGGGAGATGGAAATCCTTGATTAAAGGCGGCATGGTCATACGACGTCGTTTACTGAAGTACTCTATTTTTTTATTTTTATTTTTTTAAATCTTTTGTCCTATTTGGAGTAAATTAAAGTTATTTTTAAATTTTGACTTTTCGGTTTACCAAAATTTTATTAAAAATATAATCAAATTAGTTTTCTTTTTCATTTCTTTATATATTGCTTCAAAATAACTAAATAGTTATCCTCTCGCCTGAAAATATCAAAAAATCTTGAATAGTGAAAGAGACATTAATTATAGTAATATTTGAAAATAAACATCTTCTAGTTATGGATGAAGATTATTGATTTCTAATTAAACCGTCCATTTTGAATTGTAACTTGATAGAATCAGTTATGTGTGGTAAACACTATTAGAAAAGGTCTTACAGTTGATCACTAAACACGAACTCACTAAGTATATTCTTTACGAGCTTTGAGACTTACTATTCAACTACTGAGCAAGAATAGCATTATCGATTATCGTGCGTAACTATGAATCATCAACATTTATAAAACTGTATCTCGATATCAAACTATGACTAGTTAAACTTAAAAATTTAATTGATCATACATTCTCTAGCCTAAGCTCAGAATCATCGACATAGTATATTTTGATGAGTCTTGAATTCTGCTGAACTTCGTACTCGACATGGCTATGGTTGGTCGAACACCTATTTTATCCTATGGATCCAATTATAACGGCGTAATGTATTAAAATGTGGAGCAGACGACCAAGCCTAGTCACAAGTAACCCCAACCGCTGTTAGGCTTCGGTCTTGGCATGGCTTAGGGTCAGTCAAACAGCAGTATCATCTTACCATCTATAGCATAAACTAACCAATAACTCTCACTATCTAAATAGTCTATTAATCTACACTCAACGCATGCTTGGCTAAGCTAGTTATTTCTAAATCGTTTTGAAGTTTTAAAAATAAAAGCGGTTAAACAAAGTAATTCTTACCCGAAGTTTGAGTAGAATCGGTAATGTGAACGAATTCACTAGTCAAATGTTATTTTGCAAATTTGTTAGATGTAGACCTTGATAGAAAACACTAATGTCGAATTAGATGGTAAGTGAAAACGACAAATAACATAAAAGGTAGTAGGTGGGCCGTGGGGGTGGGGGTGGGGAAAGAATAGAAAAGTATGTTGAGTTATTACCGCAAATTTGGCCAAGTGATATTCAAAGAAATTTGATTGAGGTTATCACGGAGAAATTGTAGGGTCGACTGAATATATAAGCAGACAAAACAAAAGTACTCATGAAGACATGAACTTTTTGAAGAATGGGATCATTTCTCACCTCTACTTCCATGTTTTGACCTCCATTAAGAAGTTATTCAGAATGGCCCAACACTTTGCCCATTCAGGTGTATGGTCTTTTTTCCCACATTTAGGAGTTCAGCTTAGATGGAAAATGATGCCACCAAAAGATGGTCTCAAATTTGACCATTTCTAATTAGACAAAGAATCAGGAATTTTTATTTTTCACACATTAAAAGAGGGGGAAAAATTCTTCATTTAGTATCATGGAATTCTCCATTCCCATATGGGTTTGTTTGTATTTGTCATTATCAAGTGTAAAAATCAATCAAATATTAGTATATGATAGGCCAATAATTCTTAATATCAATTTCAGTGAAAGGAATGATAACAAATTAATAATTCACTCTAACGGAGTATTTGGCAAGTTCGACTACAAATAATCAAATGTGACACATTAACAAATTTTGTAACAATTTTTCTAAACAGATATTATATGCGATGTTTGTGAAGCTTAATCAAATAATAGTGTACTATAGTTTATAAAACGATAGCTCAAAAATTCTCAAATATCATATAAGTATGTTCAAGGGTGGATACAGAACTGGATCCAAGGCCGAACTAAAAAAATATTCAAGACGGACTAAATTAAAAAATAATTAAATAAAAGTACATGTAAAAAATAATTTTACATATTTTTTTTTTTACACCTAGAAAACTAAATGGACCGAGAACAGCCTGGCCCAGTCCCCCTACATCCGCCATGAGTATGTTATAGATACATCATAATCAATAATACTATTCATTCTCTAGATAAATTCCGTGTATATGTTGGTTCAACACTATTATGTATTTTTGTTAAGAATGAAATGCTAATAAATTCTGGCCTACCAAATTTTTGATGGATCATATCGGACCAACTCACATGAACCAATTAAAATAATAGTCTTGACAATGAAATTAAAAAAAAAATTAAAATTGATTAGCGACATTTAAACGAAGTATGACTTGAAATCAAAAATATTTTGATCTAGGTAGGCTAACTTGTCTAGACACGGACGTCAAAACCTTGTTACCGACTATGTATATACTCTCTTGTACACTATTTCTTAGTCTTGCAAACGTTTTATCAAAATTTTCATGCAAAAGTTTTCAACCCAAAATAAAAAAAGGAGAGAATGATTGATACCTAATGCATAATTCAACATCTTTATCCTTCATGTCCAAGCACATGAACATGGGATTACTATGGGGCCAAATCAGAAAGATACTCGAACTGAAAAAATTAAGGGCGAAAATGGGAGACACCATGGACCCACTCACCCCTATTTTTTAAAAGAAAAGGAGAAGTTATCAAATAAGCAAGCTAAAAGCCCTTCTCGAAAAATAAGGAGAAAATTCACTTTATTTTTTGCTTTACTTTGCGCCCTATTACCTTTTTATCTCTTATTCTTGTTGTGTTGTGTGGAAGAGACATAAGTGACATGTTTACATTCTCTTTTAATTTTTGTCGAATCTTGTTTTGTCTTAGATTATTTGAGATTAATTTTACACTACAAGAGAATCGGAATAAGATCTATAATCAATTTTAGAACATGTTAGATCCTCTTTTTTATTTATTTATTTTTGTGTCAAAAATACACTTTGGGATAATAATTTGATGAATAATGCGTGATTAAAAAATAAGGAAAAATATTGAATTTGCAGGTAATATTATTTTATTAAAAAATGTGATTGAAAATAAGAAAAATGTATTTTTGGAAATAATGAGTGTCAAATAAGGACTTATTATTAATCACGTTATATTAACACACATCAATTATAAATCACGAATGCATATTCCTTTACTTTTGCTGGCAAGACATATCCACCGCATGCAAGTAAATTATTATTATTATTATTTTGGGAAAGAAAAAGTACTTTTTTGCACTAACGCCGCTTATTTTGTCTTTTTGTTGTTCTTTAGGCTCAGCAGGCAAAATTGAGCTTTATTTTCTAATGGTGGATAAAAATCCTTGTCAATCCAAGAAAATCTTTATTTATGTATTTAATTTTTTTGACTATCAATCTAACTCCAATTTATCTTCAATTTTACGAGGCATTGGAAATTCTGATTGAGCCCCTGTTTGTTTCTCATTTTTCATTCATAAAAATGAAAAATATGACCGTTATCAATCACATCAAACCATCAATTTTGAATTTTTATCTCTTGTATGGGACCCAATAACGACTATATATTTCATTCTCATTCTATAATAACGTGCAACAAACGAGCCCTAATTCAGAGAATTACTGACACCTTTAGTGCCATTCGTTTCTCCAACAAAGAAGTCAATTTCTCATTTCTTCCCTGCCTTAGCAACCTCTCTTCGACATTCCATGCATCCTTCCCTTTCCAATCCGTAAGAAAAATCAATGCCAATCAAAGTCCTATCTTTCAAGCCAATATTAGAACTAGTTTAATTTGAGATATTGAAAAAAAATGAAAATAAAAACCTAGTTATAGATAATGAAAGGTGCAGTCCACTAGCAAATAAAAACTCAACCACGAATTCGTGTATTGACTCAAATTCAATGCACCAGCCAAATTTTATTAACATATGGGCCGTCAGCATTTATTAAGTGCACATGCAACTATACACATAATTAATTTGATACTTACTTATCCATCACCTCTAATTAATAGCACTAGGCCTGACTAATAGCTCAATCAAAACAAAGAAGAGCTTCAAACCTTCTGATGGTCATTCAAGATGGACAATGAAATCTTTCCTTCAAAATAATTTTGATGTTGCTCGAATGACATTTTCGTCGGAAAAATTCGAGCACTTTCTGACTTGCAACACGGATGTTGCTCAAGAAATTGAATGAACAAATTAAGCTTTCAATTTCTTCTCTGCCCCCAACAACTGACTGAGAGATACAAATACAGATACAACTGGTGCAGTTATAATTAAAAATTTGATAAAAGTCGTACATTTCATTATTGAAAATAAATTTTAATAAATGAGGACCAAACATGAATTTAATTTTAGTTGTCATCTGCATTCTCTTTAATAATCCATCACTTTTTAATTTTGACAAAAGAAAAATGCACACACTTGAGCAAAACATTCGGAAGGATATATGATTCTACCAAATTATTCTACTATCAAATTATTTTAGGAAATCCGCAGTATTATTTCCTTTTCCTACGTCTACAGCGTACGTTCTCTTGAAATTTCTATAATTCCCATATAATTGCGTATTAAACTGTCTTGGATAATTTAAACATAAATAAAATAATAAAAATAAAAACCAACCAAAGAGACAAAAAGCGAACCAAAAATGTAGATGCGAAAAACTAAAAATAATTACGACTCTGTGTCTGGAAGCTTTTCGACCGTCTCACCAATCAACTCAGCGTCAGAGAAAAGATCTTCTTGAACTGGAACATCTTTTAGCTGTTGTCATGAAATAACATCTGCAATAGCTTTTCTAGCAGTAGAAGCTTTATCATCATCTACAACCTCATCTTTCTCCACATCAAATTCAATGGGATCCTGAGTAGTCTCGTCTTCTTGTTTTGGAGGTGGAACAAAGAAAGGTATTTTACCTCTCTGCCAATCGTGGAGAATCATCTTTGCAGCCGTCGTCAAATCAGGTTCACCTCCCTAAACAGAGAACAAGTCTATCAACTAAGACCTGTAAACCGAATTAAGCATCTAATTCTTTATATAAAGAAAACGCAAAGAAGGGTATGCAGAACAATTGAACAAGTCTAGGAAAACATAGCATGTCAGAATTGTATACGCATTGCCTTCTCAAGAGTGCGCTTTTTAAGTTTTTAAATTGTAGCAAATTGAAATTTGAATTCATTATTCAGAAAGAGAATTTACCTTCAAAAGTTTTCCTGTCAACTTGCATAGCTGAACGAGGAAGTCATGTTCGTTCTCCCTGAAAACCATGGAGTAGAATGAGTTGCCAGACTTTCAGCTTAAAGATTAGCGAAACTGAGCTTAAAAAAGGGGTGCGAGACGTTCTGAGACCTTCAAGTTAGTCAGGTACTGAGCAGTTATTTGATTATCACATGTGCGAATTACAATTTCGAAAAATTACACAAATCCTACTACATTTAAAAACCAGAAAACACAATTAAATGGAACACGCCTTTAAAAACCAGAAAACAATAAGCAAAACTAGAAGAGAAAATACACCAATGTCCAATTAAAGAAAATCATAACACGGAATAGAGCAGAAAGCATACCAGACTTTTATATTATATGCTCTTTCGAGGTCTCCTTTTTTACACGGTTCAGAACTTTGCCAATATGCTCAGAAGCATCCTCCAAATTGGTCACACGTACCTGGAGGCACAGAATCCATCAATGGATTTATAAATTCGTTTAAATAGTCGATTATAACAGACTAAAATCAAATGTGCCATTTTCACCACCAGAGAGAAGGGTCAGAAGCATTCCATAAATAAAAATGAAGCTGAAAGTACAAGGATTAAATGGAAATCTTGTTAACAACTACAAAGAACCAAGTCCTACATATTCAGCACCTGTTTAGTTTAGATGAAAATCAGAATTTTAGTAGATTTTCATCAAAGTTGAAGGAATGTGCAATTGAAAAGTTGTGAGTCCCATGAAATATGGGGTTAAAAAATTATTCTTGATTTTGACTTAAATTTTAATCTACTTTTTTAGCTGAACCCAACAGGGGTTCAATATCATGAGATTTTCAAGTACTGCAAAAGCAATCACCAGGTAACATGCATGTACGAGCAGAAAATGGCACGTCATTCAACGTGCACACACTGGATTTATACACTCCATGAATCAAAGACTATGGCCTCGAGAAGGCACTCAGCTATGCAAATTTGGCATTTCGACAGAAACTCGTCATATCACAAACTAATAACTCCCCCTTTCCCCTCGTCACATCAGAAACACAACCTACCCCCTCCATAAAGTATTACATCCCCTAAGTACATAGGTACTCACATGCCCATATCTTATTCCAGCGTCAAATCTGGACTCCTTAATTATTTAGGAATTGCTGTTAGCACCAAGTGTACATGAAACAGTATGCCTCTACACAAGTTCCAGAAGGTGCAAATTATAATACATATACGAAATAAAAACAAACTAAAGGACATATGCAGAGCATCACCTTGACAGTTCTCCAGAAATATCTAACATCCACTGTATTTAAAACATGTCAAAACAAGGCAACTCCTGGCCGGTTTCCTTTTTTTTTTTTTTTGCTTTCAAAATTTGTTTTGCTTGATTGGTTAAGCAAGTACACCATTAGTTAATAGTCGCAAAAAAATTTCTTAACAAGAATTCAACTGAAATCAAGTCTTGTCATAAACGAAAGATCGGGATCAGTAAATATAGGATGGTATGGCAACAAACTCAATGATTTACTTACCACGCCCTTCAAGACAATATCAGTCTCCGTGTCACTATTTTGATAAACAACTCCAGGGCAATCGATGAGAAAGATTCTCTTTGTGAGAGTTATGTACTGCCACACTTTAGTCTCTCCAGGAATTGGTGCAACCTTGCAAACCTGTTCAAGGAAAAATATCCAAGTTTACTAGCTTGAATTTCAAATTATGATTCTACTGTTCATATTGACCTCTCTAACGATAAAAACAATGCTCCTGCTGTATCAAGTCAAACAAAAACTCCTACAGGAAATCAGTTTAGAAGATGTATCAAACAATGTCTGAGCATCCAAGCAAGAGTGAGTACCAAAGTTCAATCTCTCCCTGCATACCATTGTTATTGAAACATTTCACCCTTCGGATGTACCAAAAAGGAGCTATAAACGTCAAGGTATAATTTGCATTTAATGTCCCGTGTTTCCCAAAAAGGAGAAAATAAGAAATGGTATCAATCACCATTTGTTACATGATTGAACTTCTAAATTAGAAATATGCAGTTACGACCATTGGCGGACATTAAAAATGTGTACAAAATTACTTATAAAAAGTTGGATTATTGGTATAATTGAAAAAAGAGTATGTCAACAAGTTTGAAAAGACAAGAAACTATTCTCAGGCTTCAAATCTTAGGACTCTAAAGTTGAATGCTAAAATTTGCTCAAGCCAAGGCCCCCAAAAGACACTGCTTGTTTGATAAAGAATTTTTGAAAATTGTTTCTTTGATAAGTGCCTTTTTTTTGTGAACGTCTGGTTAAAAAGTAGGGAAAGTAATTGAGAAAAGTGAGAAATATTTTTTGGTGGTTGAAAATGAGTATCAAGAGAAGTGATTCTGAAAGAATCAAAATCAAACAAGGGCCATGCCTTTAGAAATAATTAAGCAGTAGGACCACTTACGAAAGAAATATGAAAGTAAAAGCTGTATTCTAATTCAATCTTTCAGATATTCAAATGAAAAGTGAATAATAAGAGTAACCTATGTTTGAGACAATTAGAGATACAGAGATAGTATGAAGTTCAATCTAATACAAAGTTTCATTAGAATGTAAGAAAACAAGACATGAACATTATCAAAATCATCAACTAAGAAATTGTCAAAATATTTTCAAGAACATTAGAACTTAAAAAAGAAGAGCAGGCCATATACCATTCACACGTATTTCCATATCTAAGGCACCATTTACAAATTATAAATATCCTTTATCCTTTAATGTGTAATCGAATTTGTTTCCTTTATAATAGAGCACCAAGAAAGGGGAACCTTATCATGGAAAAGCAAAATGCAGTGTCTATATACTTAGGCATGGCTTCCAAAGCTCAAGAAAAGATAACAGAGACCAGTGAAGAAAAAGAGTACTGAGAATTTAAAATCATAGTTGCAAGCTAACAGCTTGAATAATTGAAAAACTTGCACGCAGAGCCAAAACAAAAAAGGAAGAACCAGAAAGCTGCGGTCAGTTCTTTAGCCTTGTTTTTGAAACCAACTATATAACTCATTAGTTCATTCCAAAAATAGAAGGTATGAAGGAGGACATTACATTCTTCGTTTGCAGAGTATTGATGACTGATGATTTTCCAACATTGGGATAACCAACAAAACCCACAGATATAGCTTGTTTGTCACTTTTTAAGCGGGAAAATTGTCGCAATACTGATAGAAGAGAACCCTGAAAGTGACAATCATAAAATTATATGGAAGCAAATAAATATTATTTATAATAAAGGGCACACAGACAGAGAGACAAGTATGCAATGCTAATATATAATGCTGCCATAGAACATGCTGTAAGGGAGTATCGTAACATTTTCTCACAGTATGGACTTGATAATGGTGTGAAAATTTCCTTCCATTTTTTATTATAATCCCGGTAAAAACCATAGAACAATCACATTTATACTTGTATTGATAATTTAGCAATAAAATAACATTATTTTTTGACATTACATATTTGTGGGACAAGAAAATGTCATTCTATTACGATTAAACAAGACTTGCAAAAGAAAAAAAATGAGAAGTATTAATCCTAATGGAAAGTGTTGAATTCCAAATTTAGTCCACACACAAGTACTAGATCTCCGTAACATGATACCCATTGATCTTTTTCCTTTAACCAAAACCTCTTGGCAACATCTAAAACTGTCTTATATTATCTAAACCCAATAATGATGGTGGTGCACATGCAGAAATCAACACAGTAGAGATTTAACATAAGAATACAATACTCCCTCCGTTCCATTTATATAGGTTGATTTTGTTTTTCACACAGATTAAGAAATTTTATTTAATATCATTGAAAAAGCAATTTTTGCAAAGAATTTCCCTAGTTTACCCTTATTCAATTATTATCAACTAGTAGTAAATAATATGTTTTTGTCCATGTTTTCAAGAAGAAGTGAGAAATATGTGTATCCAAATACATAAATTAAAATATGTACAATTTCAAGATTAAGTTGAAGGAATTGGTTATAATTAGGCAAATTAAATAAAAGTATATTAGTAAACGAACAAAACAAATATTTTCTCAATAAAGAAATATGACTATATAAGTGGGACAAGAAAATATGGAAAGTCAGTCTATATAAATGGAACGGAGGGAGTATATATAAAGAACAGATAACATAAATTTCCATGTATCAGTAATCATGAAATTCACCTGGATTATAATTTCAATGTGAAAAGCCAGCTGCATACCTTGCCAAATGACTTTTTTACGCTTGCATGAAATGCTAGAGCAGGGTATTCCTAGGATAGTATTCTAAGCCATCCTTTTGTAGCCCAAGCTGGAACCAAATCACACTGAGGAAAAAGAAAATATAGTGAGATTTTAAGTCCAAGAGTGAGACTCCCTAAACATATAAGAAACTAAACTTAGCAGAACATCTTAAACCTTGTCAAAAAAAGAAATAAAAAAATAAAAAGAACACCCAAATCATAAGGGTGCAACCTTAATTAATAGAAGAATCATGTGCTTGTGCTTGCAATGCTACTTCAAATGTCTCTCCAAATGGTAGCATCTCGTACCTTGAGGATCTCTGGCATCTAGCACCTGCAACTCAAGATGCAAGTCATGAGTGCCAACTATAGTCCCCTTCTCCCCTTTTAAAGGTAAAAGCTGGGGAGAAGATAAAATGAAGTTGTAGTGCAAATTCAAGGAATTTGAGCAGGAACAAGAAGTACATCAAAGGCATTTTAACTTTCAGAAGAAGTAAACCAAAGAACAAAATGTCTGCTATGAACACATAATAAAGCACACTCATCTACTTATATCTCAATGGATTGCTAATGGATTGCATTAATGCATTGACTGCAACAGGTAAGTTTCTTTTCTGTTCAAAAACTAAGTCTCATACATCATACACAAAATAAAGAGAACAGTAAATTTCCTATCGTGCCCACAATATTAAGAACCTATGCAATCAGTTGAAAAAAATGGAAGTACCATATTGTTTCTGTCCTTCTCCCACCTGGACAACAACATCCGAAGAGTCGATCACTTTATAGAGCTCTCCCCATATGCGCTTACTTTGACCCTTCTCAAACATCGTGTGCCGAACAAAATCTCTGAATCCATCTTCACTTCCTTCAACGGATGTATTAGCACCATATTTCTCTTCAAATGCATCTGCAAAGTTGAAATCAAACCAAGAATTACAGAAACAAGATTATCATACCCAAAGGCAATGGTCACAGAGACATCGGTCGAGCCAGGACACACGTGACAGATCGGAAAAACATGAACATGAGATGAATTATATTTACCTTGAGATCCATCAGCCCTCTTCAATAATGATTCATAATCAAATGCCACCAGCTTTGGCCGCTTCCTCTTTGTCTTAGGTCCAAAGGCATCACCAAAAGGTTCTTTGTCGAGAAGGTGAACTCTTGCTTGCTTGGGGAATCAAAGAAAAATTATGAAATCAGCTCCAAAAAGATGTAAGACAAGACTCTTGCACATACAAATTTAAAGTTTCCCTGTAAATATAACCAGAGATCCACAGAGAAGAAGACCTTCAAACCTTCTGATGATCATTCAAGAGGGACATGGGGATCTTTCTTTCCTTCAAAAGTACATTGTAGTTGCTCGAAAGACGGTTTTGAAGTTCCTCTCGGAAAAATTCAAGCTCTCTCTGATTTACAACACGGGTGTTGCCTATAAAAATGAATGAACAAATAAAGCTTTTAATTTCTTCTACAATTGACATACAGTAAGAATGGCACAGAGATCAAATAAAAGCAACAGAAATCAGCATCCTACCCATGCACGTGAAAGACAGTCCAGCAGCTTTCAAAGTACAAACAACTGCATTTATTTCATGTTTAATCCCAAGGAGGTTTTTATTCAACTGTACAAATCCCCTTATGGTTGGAAATCTAAAGAGAAAAATTGTAAATGAATTACAGATTAACTACACATTGAGCCTAGTCTAAAGTTAACAACCAATATCGGACATTCTAAACTTCCATTAACAGCCTTTTCAAAAAATAGTTAACCATATCATGAACTGATCATTTTCCATTTTCTAAGAGATTAAGCTAAAAGTTCTCAACCAGTGACACCACAATATTTAGATGGCTATCTTTTTTTTGTCAACTATGACAAAAGGCAGTGGCATGCTCTTTCTTCTGCAAGATTTTACCCTTAGTGTAATCCGAGAAGATCAGATCAAAATGTATTTTCTCCTAGTCTTTATACGAGTGAGTTTTAGAAAGTTAGCAACTTTTTGCATTTCGGAGAATTCAAAATATTTCAACTTAAATTTACTATAAAAAGAAATATTGAACCTGCACTTTTTGTAGTACACAGCAAAATCAAACGTAACTGAGACCAAAAAATTGCTCAAACAAAACAAAACACATCATACCAAACCACCGGCGATCAGGTTGAATCCGAGTGGACGGCAACTCCTTAGACTGCAAATCGTTCTTCAAAATCTTCCCTTTGGTGTTACGTTTTGGCCTCGTGTTATACATCTTAAGCCTTCGTACAGTGGCGGCGCTTCGCCCATTTTTGGATTTGTTCGCATCTCTATTAACATCCAGCGAATGCTTCGGCTTTCCCGAAACGTTCACCGATTTCTCTTTCTGCTTCGCCATCTTCTTAAATTAACACCAAAAATAAATAAGCTCGAATCCTCAATTAATACATAAAACTGAGCAAAGAGGAAATTGTTTTAAAGCATTTCAAGAACAGTAAATTAAAAAAGGCTGAAATGTAAGTACCAGGCGCTGATGGCTGTACGGCTACTATAGAAATTCAGTGAAGAATTGAAGAATTAGGGGTCTATATATACCTAACTGTGCTACAAACGGATCGGTCCGTCTTTTATCCAATCGGGCCGGAGCGGGTTTTGATTGGTTTCTTTTTTCTGCTCTTATTATTATGTATAAATTACAGCTACAGTCCCCAATATTTGACCTTCATTGCAATCTTGTTCTCAATCTTTCTTTTTTTTAAACAATCATCAATCAGCAGCCATCAACTCGTGTTTAAATATGATTGACTATGGTAATAAAGATTAGACCCTAAACCTACCTCTGTTAATGCCTTCCCCACACCACTACTAGAGACTTGATAAAGCAATAAGCAAATCTACTTTATGCAAGGAAAATGGCATGTCCAATCGGACAATGCTTGATTTGCTACTTTTTGTCACCAACTTAGAGTGTGTGGAGTTATGAAAGTGAAAAGTATTGAATGAGTGATATTTGTCGTCACATTGATTGTCTGATGAATTCAAGTCTAAACTAATGAGTAGGCGGACGTCTTGAGTTTGACGAAGTAGAAGCTGAAGAAAAAAAACAACCAGTACAAAGATTTGACTTATGAGTGCAAGGAAAACCGAACATTTTCGCAGAAAAAGATGAGGATGAAAGTAAGTTATTTTATTTATTTACTCATAATTTTACTTATTAAGTAGTTTTATACCTACTACAATTCAATTCAATTTTATTATGGTCTAAACCTATTTGAGATGAACTTAATCCGATGTGATTAAGGTTGATAGGCAAACTGACTCAAGTTAATTCTTTAATAAACGAACCGTATATGAAATAATCCTTATCTAATCTAATAAAGTGCGCCAAAACTATCATTAATGTATGTATAGAATGATACTCAACGCAAATACCATAATACGAGAGCTTAAAAACTTAACCCTAGTAAGATGAGTCTAGTTACTTTAATCAAGTTGAAGAGCGAAACAAATAACTTTATTTTTTAATTTTCATCGGAACCACCTTCAGCAAATAGCCTAGATTTAAATCTCGTCTCCAATTCTCACCTCTATGTTCCCGCCACCCATCCAGCTATATCCTTAGGACTTGGAGTATGCTGGAAGGGACGGGACGGGACAAGGCA
This sequence comes from Fraxinus anomala, assembly GCA_903798345.1. Classification (NCBI taxonomy): domain Eukaryota; kingdom Viridiplantae; phylum Streptophyta; class Magnoliopsida; order Lamiales; family Oleaceae; genus Fraxinus; species Fraxinus anomala. Next base: position 11,173 of record CAIGRN010182733.1, on the reverse strand, counting down.
GCAAAAAGGGGTAGGATATAGATGACTTGTAAAAGTGCATGTTTTTAATAAGATGAAGCAAATATTTCTCACACGAAGATTACTTTTTCATTAACAAAATTGAAGTGGACACTTTTTTACTTTAGTCATTAAAGGAGTGCTATTATTTTGAAAAATCATGTCATTTAAATAAGCTAACTTAACACATCGTGTTACCTCTTAATTGATTGTAGAATTGAAATTTGGAGCCAATAGGAATCACTAACGTATGATTTGCTTTCAAGCACCCACGGCTTTTAAGTTTTAATCCACTCCTTGATAGCAATTCATAACATAAATAAATGTTTCATCTTAAGAGGGTGTTTGGTATAGATTAAAATCAGATTTTAAGTGAATTGTGATAGAAGTTTTTGAAATGTATGGTTGAAAAGATGTGAGACCCATTAAAGATGTGGTTGATATTGATTATTTGATTTTGACTTAGATTAAAATCAAATTAAAATCTAGCCCAAACATTTCCTAAATAATTTGCTACCAAACGTAAATGAAATGTAAAGAGACATTGATATATCCATTTAGGATTTTGCTACTTGTACATGAAAAATGTACGTAAACGGTTATCAAAATGTTATGGACGGTAAAAGATTGAATAAAAAAATTGATTATATTTCAAAACTGACAATTGATAGAGTATCACGTGACATTATGTAATTCATTATTTAAATATTGATGTATATGTAGTAAGATCCGTACATTTACACTTCTATTAATCTAGTAAGTTGAAAGAACATATAATAATTTCTTCTATTTTTAATTATAAATTGAGAGAGATGAAAAAATATATCGAAACTCCATGATTTGTTACTTCTACTATGATGATACTAGTACAAAACCAACCATGCCAAAATCAAATTACAAAAGAAATCAGCCACATTTTACAAAAAACCACAAAGTAAAGGCTCATATTCACAGTATTTTTCTCCCTTCCTATTTTCATCAATGAAAATAAGTTAGAACTCTCGCTACTGGGAACTAACTGATCTTTTCTTCATATCATGGATTCTAAGTTTTTGAGGAAAACTTCCAGCATGTTTGCAAATGTTACAATTCCAACTACACTGCAATCGTCTTCAATAACCCATAAATAGTTTACCCGATGCGCGATAGCCTGTATCATCACTGCCACCAAAGAACTTCCGGGATGGCACACTATTGCCTCTGCCTTTCTCACCATTCGCGCCGAGTAGCTGGTAGACCTAGTATATCGACCCAACCTTGACAATGTTCGAGTAGGGGAAAGTAATTCCTCGTCAGAAGATGAGCTGGAGAGAATTGTACTACTGGAGGACTCTATCACGAATTCCTCTAGCATTCCATCTAGATTTCTTTCCTTCAACCTTGCCTCGACCACCCTCGCAATTTCCTCAGTGGGGCCTCCACGGTCAATGTAGGCCATTAGTTCCCCCACGGAGAGGGTTGTAATGGCAGCTGCCACTGTCTCGTCACAGCAGGCAAGGGCGAAGGGGGAAATCTCACCAATCAATGTTCCATCATCATCAACAACAGCCACTGAAGTTTGGTCCACTAGAGATTGGGAGATGGCTCCAATTGCTGATGAAGCCAGGGAGTGGTACCCAACAGCCAAAAACTCAGGGCTGATGATGCCAAGGGTGTCAATGGAGAGAGTCGGGATCGGGGAGAAAAGGCCAATTGAGCTAAGAAGGAATCTCATTATATCTTCTTGCGTTAGCCAACAAAATTCGAGGCCATTGTGAACTATTGGACTCAGTGATGATGATTTTAGGAGTTGTTTTCTCTTTGAATTGCCCGTGTTGTTGCTCTTTATAGGAACCACAAGATTCTGGGCACCTTGGAGGATCAAATCAATGGCTTCAAGTAAACTACATGGAAAATTGCAAAACAGAAATTGATTAAATATGGAAAACAAACTACTATGGTTCAATTTAATATACTCTTCCATTAATTTGAAGAAACCGATGATGTCAAACACCAAGAAATATAAGCTGATACTACTCCAAATCCAAAAATAATCAAAATTTAACTAACAGATAAATAAAAGATTGTGGATTTTAGCTTTTATCTAAGAATATTCATTATATATTGAATTTCTCTTTCTCATTCAAGTCTCAGCTCATGCAATTCAGCTAGGATTTTAAGCAAAAAGCTACCCACGTGGTAAAATTCAATGCACTGAAATAATAAATTCAAGATTCAGACCCGTCCAGTTCAACAGAAATGCCATAACACCCATTAATAATTTCCCTCGAAAAACCTCGAAGAGGGAGGGAGAATTGTAATTAACCAATTACCTTGAAGAAGCCTCCACATGCCTCACGAGACCCTTAACTTTTGACAGCAAAACGGAAACAGGGGAGTTCAAGGCCAAAGCTGGAGAAGATAAATTCTCTTCTTTGCAAAGATAGCAAATTATATCAACCATGCAAACCTTCCCTATACACACGCAGTTTTCATCGCCGGCATTTAAATCCCTCTTAGAGTGATCACAATTCCACACACTGACGAAATTATTCTCCGCCTCTTTTAGCGCCGCCAAGGCATCAACGACGGTGGCGGAAAGAGGAAGGGCACGCAGCGGCGGCTTGCCTAAGCAGAGATCAGCCACCTCAAAAGCCAACGAGCGAGCTGCCATACAAATACAGAGCCAAAAGAGTGTGGATTTTTGGTGCAAAATTGAGGAAGAAATTGAAGAAGAGAGTGTTCAAAACAATTGAGTACATTTGGTGTGTGAAGCGAGTGTATATATTTAAGGCATGAAGGTGACAGCAGGACACCAAATGGGGAGCATTCGAAGTCGGAATGTACAGGAAATACCACTGTTTAAAAAATGGACTCAGGCATGATCCGAAAAAGATAGTCGAAAGGTTCAATCGGATCAAATGGAGTCGAACCGAATGCAATAATAAATAAATAGTAAATTGTACATATAATTTATGTACAACAACAATTGACAAAATTAAATTAATAATGTATACAGACTAAAACACTTGTTAAAGATTAAATTTGGGCACATTTTTTATTTTGTCATATGGTGAATTGTTCAATATTAATATAGTATTTTATTGTGTTAATGTAATGAAGTTAAATGAAAGATCAAGTAAATTGGATTGAAAATGAAAGGAATTAATAATAATTTAAAGAGATAAATACTTGACACCAACATGATTATTTTTTCTAATAATTAAACTGCTAATTTTTAATTTATTCAACTTTTATAATAGAAATATTATTCACAAGAGTGGACTGGAATGGAATTTACTGTGCCAATCAACTTTCATTTACCCCTTTTCTGAGCCCCATTTTGGAATGAATAGTGATTTTTTTGGAGAATGTGTGGTTAAAAAAGATTTTATTTTTTAAAATTTATGTGTGAAATTATTTTATGGAAGAATATGTGGTTAAAAATAAGTTTTAAAAAAATGAAGGTCAAACAAGCAATCACACATCGGAATCTGATCACAAAAGCGCGGTTGATGTACGCTATAAATGTATGGGCCAACAAGAAGTAGGGTAAATGCATTGAGCCTCGCATTGATTTCAATGTGCTGGGTTAACATATGAAAACATTAATTGGTTTAAATTCATTAATTTTTAAACTGGACAAATCGGGATAATCGGGTGTGAACCGGTTTAAAGGCGATTTTTTAGTTACAGGTTTTCAAAGCTTGATCGAACCGGTTTTAGATCCCGATTAATCCGGTTGGACCGTTGAGTCGGGCTCATTCTAACAACATTGGGAAATACATTAGGGAAAATTTTAAATTTAAGATATCAAATTTGACCAATTTTAAAATTAAGAAACAAAGTTTATTATTTCAAAAATCAGATATTAATTAAATTTTATTTTATAAAATAATTAATTAAAAATATTTTTTATTTAAATATATTAAGGTCACAATTCTATACTATTAGTCTCAAATTATCGAATTAATTGGTTGTAAATTATTTCTCGATCACGAATCAGAAATTTTATAGGTTACAAATTATTTCATGGTCACGAATTAAAAATGGTATAAGTCACAATTTGTTCATAGGTCACACATCAAAAAATTTATAAGTCATAATTTATTTATCGATCGAAAATCACAAATTTTATAAATCACGACTCAAATTGTTAAATCACATATTATTTATTGGTTATAAATTATCGATCACAAATTATTTATTGGTTACAAAATATCCAATTTATTGGTTGCCATCTCAAATAATTGGTCACATATTATTTATTGGTTACAATCAACCAAATAATTGGTCACAAACACCCCCAACCCACGCAATCCCACTCACAACCACCACGCCACCGCCATCATCATTCTCACCGCCACCTTCATCGCCACCACCAACACCTCGACCTGCACCATCAACAAAAACCACCCTAAACTCCAACACCACCAAAACATGGAAACCACCACCACCACCACCATGCCAACAACAAAAATCAAAACCAACATCTCATCGCCACTTCCAGATCTACCACCACTTGCACTAACCACCTGTAGCACCACCATCACGACCTGTACCACCACCACCACCATAACCTACTGCACCCATATCACCAGCAGTACTAGTAGCCAACCAAAGGCTCTTCCCGGCTAATGTCCTTAAAGCCCTTACCACCACCATTCTCATTGCAGCAGTCACTGCCAGACCCACTACCATCATCGCACCTCCACCAGCACAATCAACAAATACCCCTAACAACACCCAAATCACCCCAAACCACCATAAACAATATCAACATCAACAATATCATCATCACACCTCGAGCATATTCATCGCTACCATCAGCATCTCAGCACCGCACCACCTCATCACCACTACGACGGCATCTTGAAAACCACCGCAAAGCAAATCTATTATGCTGTCGCCGCTGAAAACCACAATAGCATAAAACTACCCCAAGTTGTTGTTGCGTCATGATGCCAGAAGCCACAGCGCTGTAGGTACCGTCCCGCAACGACGCTCACATCATTGAGCACCTCTGTAAAGTTCTCGCAGCGACGCTGTGGCTTCTGATGGATGCATGCAGTCGCTACAGCTTTCGGGTGAATGGAGTCGAGGTAACTGTCGCGTTACCTCCGTCGACTTCTGGCCCGACTCCTCCTCCGACCAAAGTGTCACTACCAGTTTCAAAATATCTGAACCCCACAAAAGGTGAGATGGTCTTCGACAACGATTCTCTTTAGCGACGGCCCTTTTGTGATGGGAGGGTAGAGAAAGATGGGAGAGGAAGAGAAAAGAGAGAGTAAGGTAATGAAGAAATTGATTAAGGATTGAATGGGTTAGGGTTTGAGTATATAAATTAATTTATAATATAATTATTAATATTTAAAATTTTAATTATCATCTGATTTTTGGAAAAAAAAACTTGTAAATCTTAATTTTGAAATGGAAAGTTTAAAACTCTTGATGGCTATATTTCCACAATGTAATATGAGGGTACGAGCCAGAAGTACCAACCCATAGATGGGGTCCACCTTTTGGGCCCGCTTGTTTTTTTTTCCGATGATTGAAAAGTTATGAATAAAATTAATTATTGACTTTGATTTAGATAAAAATTTAAATTTTAGCCCTCCCAAACAGGAGCATACAAGGAGCTGTTGAATTAGCTCATGTTTGGTAAGAGTTTTTGCTTCTACTTCTTATAAAAGAGCTTTCTTGAGAAATTATCTTAGGATCGATTAGTAGATCATTTGCTTCTTGTAGAAAAGTTTTATGAAAAAAACTATCTTAAGTAAGCTCTCTCCACAAGTTCTTTTAATTAGACAAATTACTTCTAAAAAATTATCCAACAATGTTCAAAATAACTTTTTGACTTTTTAAAAAATTTGTCAAACAAGCCCTTAATCGTATCATAAGCGGCTATTCGGTGAACATAATTGTATCAGTGGTGGGAACGAATAACCAATTATTCAACGTATATATTTATCAATTTTTTTTATCTTGATCTCTAAATTGATAATTATGGCAAAAAAATTCGTTAATCGATTTTCAATAGTAAATAACCTAAAATCTTGTCGGCCCTATAAAGGTATAAATCATCTATCAAATGGGTTCGGTCTATAATAATTACTTAAACGAGAATTGCTACACTTTCAACTTTACATGCATCGATGGGTCCGGAAATTATTGACTCCACTTTGTTAATAAAATGGACATCATAAATAATGTTAATAATCTATATAATATTGTCAAAATAAGCAATTTAGGTGTCCATTAATAATGTTTGATGATGTGATATTTCCTTTGACATCAATGGTTCATATTGAATAGTACTTTTAAGTTCTAAGGTAATACGAGCATTAAAAAATGGACAATATCATTTGTACATTATTGTTGACATTACAAGTATTGTCAATAATTGATTAGGTGAAAGAACTGCGTAATGATATACTGTCAGATTTCAAGGTGTAAAAAATGGTGTACACCGAGTTTAACATGGGCATCTTCGTCTAATGAATATGGAAGTCTTGATTGATGTTGGTACGAGAGATATTTGAAGAGTCGAAATTCAACTTAACTTGTTTTAAAAATTAGAACAAATGTTTTGTAAAATACATGGACTCACAGTTTTGATGAGTCTCAATACTCTATAATTAAAATAAATATTTTGTGAAAAACATGGCCTCATTATTTTGGGGAGTTTGATTAAATTGTTACGATTTGTATAATTAAATTAGAATAAATATTTTGTGAAACACGCGGTTTCACTATTTTGAGGAGCGTGATTAAATTATCACGTTCACTGTAGTTAAATAGGAATAAATATTTTGCGAAACACAAGGTCTCGCTCTTTTAAAGAGTATGATTAAACGGTCACGTTTAGTGTATCTTGATTATCTAACATTTGACTCATCAGTTAGTCCAAGTTGATTGTTGAATTAAACATTGACATCTAGCTCACATCGAACGGGGTTTATTGGAGAACGTTTAAGTGTATTTGAGCTTAGCTTATAATCTAAAATTCGTCTGGATTCTCTAAAATCTCATCTAACAAATTCGGATACGACAAGTTCGAGAGCTGCCTTTTAAGGAAAACATCATAGACGAATTAGTGGGGGAATTCCATAATTAGGCTTAGTTTGATGATGACGTTAAAATTACTAGAAATCAGTGTAGTATTTTTGATCGTTTCTCTCAATTCATAAAATCGTTAAGTTTTGATCGTTCTCATATTCTCCTTTTAATTTTACCATCTATAAAATTATAATTTCCAACCAACATTTTTTGTTCAAAAACTAACTTATAAATAAAAAGAAATTAAATAAAAAATAATTTATAAGCAAATAAATTACTTTATAATTATAAAATTACTTATAAGTAAAAAATTAATATAAGATAAAAATTCACTTTTGTGCAAAATAGTTATTCATAAAGTAAAAATACTACTAATAAGACAAGAATTAACTTATAAAATATAAAAATTACTTTAAATTTAAAAAGCTTATGTATAAAATTATTTAAAAGTACAAAATTAACTTATAATAGTAAATTTTACCTATAAGTATAGAATACTAACGTAAAATTTTAATTATAAATAAATATTAACTTATTTATAAAAAAATTACTTATAAGTAAATATCACCTATGAGTAAAAAAAAAAATTATACAAAAAAGTATAAATTGAAAATCACCCTGGAACATACATGTAATTTTATTCATTCAAAAAACTTTAAGAATTGGTAGATAATAAACTTTCAAGCATGTGTTGAATTGATTTAAAAATTATTACTAAAATCACCCAAAAACAGCCAACTCATAAACGCTCAAAATTGATACTTAAAAAAATGCTCGTAATCGGTACTCTAAAGCTCCCAAACAGACCTTAAGAGTATCAACTTTTGTTAAGCTTAAGAAATAATTAGATGCGAAAATAATTAATTAAGTGTTTATTGAACATTTTTTTCGAAATTGTTATATATTTCAAAATGAGCATTTTAGTAGTTGATAAATAAAAATAATTTATTATTGTGTCTATGTACAATTAGTAAATGGACATTGATTAAAATACGTCCTTTATTATTATTATTATGATCATCATCATCATCATCATCATCATCGGTAAAATTATAAAATTAAATTTTGCTTTTGTAGAACTATGTAATATTATCAATAAGTTTTAAGACAATGTATTTACTATTTATTTTTAAATGAAAATATTCACTATGGTTATTTTAAAATTAAAAAAAAATTAATATCTATTAAATCTCAAAATTTGTAAAATTATGAAATAAAAGCATAGTACATATGGTCGAAAATGAATTAATTTAATTAACTAAGGTTAAAAATGATATTTTAATTATATAGAATTGGAGAAACTAAAAGAAGAATCTGAAAAACTACCAATTTGCTGCTTCTCGATTCTCACTGTTGTCAGAGGGTTTAAATTCTTCTACAATCAGTTTTTAAACACACGACAAGAGGAACCATTTTGACCATTTGAAATTTCATACCTTCTTGTCGGTATGTTGTGTCGGATAAAAAGAAAACTGGATCCCAAAAATTCAAAACTCATATTACACTTAGATCATATACCTTTCCTATTCTTTAATCGTGAACTTATCTATATCACAATGAAGTTGGCTTTCTTAAATGTTCGAATGAGCAACTTAGGTTAGCAACATAAGTCGTATCGAGGCTCATCCCACCACTGTGTTTACCCTTCCGTGACAAACTCGATTCTGATTTGAGTAATGATGTCAATAGCAGTGTTAGACGAGAATAACTTGTTTGTTATATTATTTCAATTTTTTCAGCATTATATACTAAATGTGCATTGAGATGGCGCTTTGTTTGACCCCATGATAAATGTGTACTTTTACGTTAACATACGTTTCTTGATAATAAAACTTACAATTTAGCAATATTTAACATGCGGAGTTGAACAATAATGTATGTCTATTTTATTTATTGTATTGTTTGGTATAATATATAAGTAGGGCCAAAACTTTGTTCGAGCAAATCCAAATATAAGGCCAACAAGTCCAAATATAGATTTTTGACAAATAAATATATCATGTTAATCATCTCACAAAATTGACATAAATTATAAGTTTGATTCTTTTAACTTCGAAATACGAATTTCACCTACGAACTCAAAGTTGCTCACTCTTTAACATTTTCCAACAACACTTCTGTTGAGTGATGTCACAAAAGGCATCTAATTAAGTATTTAATTATTAGGTTTATTAAGCCCGTGTTTGATGGCATTTTGAATAATAATTTTTTTTAAAATATGTGGTTAAAATGTATAATTTTTTTTCAAATTTATATATAAAATATTATATTATGTGAATATATAATTAAAAATAAATATAAAAAATAAAGAGAATTAAATAGGGGCTAAATAGATGAACTACACAGTCTATAATGTCTATTCCTGTTATAGAAGTACAATTAATTCAATATATTTTCTAGTGTCACATCAGTCCACATGTAACAAATTTATTAATTTATTTTTCCAAAAGTAACCTACAAGAAAATGCAACTTGAGCAATTAAATATTTATATCTGTACTTGTCAAAAAGCTATTCTACTTCTTGGAAGAATATTCACGCAACTCGCAAGTTGAAGATATTTGTTTGATGACAACATGAAAAGTGCATACATATACATAAAATAATAAATAATATTTAGGGTTCGTTTCACGTAATTTTCGAAAGATGATTTTTTTAGATCTAAAAGTTATTTTTAAATTCATTTAATTAATTTTATAAAAGTGTTTCTTCAAATTAGTAAATTTTTTTGGAGAACTCGTTGTCTAGGAAAGAAACAAAGAAAATTAAATATTACCTACTAGACAAGTGCATTTCAAGTGTATAGGTAACACACACTTGTGAATAATTTTATGGAGAATCATTTGCTAAGATTCTTCATGTATTGTCTATAAAATGTGATTATATATCGATACAGCTTGTAAAAGTTTGTGTTATGCCTCTGTCTACATGACAATCTATGCATTTATCAACCAAGCAGGGGATGATACCTAAATCCTCTTGAGGCGGTAGCTTATCTTCTGAGACGATTTTTGATTTTTTAACTCTTAATCATATCATGGGCCTCCATAACCGCAACGTCAAGGTCGACCCTCGGTCCTTGCGTAAATGGCGATTATGACTTACGGAGTCATGTGCAAATGATTGATGTGACATATGACGATAGTTGAACGCATAATTCTTTTACCCACCTAGGACAACGAGTATGGTCAGAAACCTATTGATGCATAAGATGCAATGTTGTGACATGATGAAACTTTACTAGCGAGCCATTGGAATAAGATTACATGTAAAGTATTTAAGAAACCTCCATTAATTTATCTCATCTTAGATCTCACGCTTAGCATCATCCAAGTGTAACCGACAATTTAATATTTCTTTCTCCAATTTAAACCCGACTCTAATATTTTTTATTTTTACGAGTCACTTTCGCATCCAACATATTTCTGATTATTATTTTGGACTAACTGGAGCATTGGAGTGCGTAAGATTGCAACTTCCCCCTCCCTTTCGTATTGGAAGAGATCCCAATCTTATGCATCTAACGCTTACATTTCAAGTACGCATGTAACACACGCTTGAAGAGAAATGAAGATGGCATCAGTTGACGCATTAAGTTCCAATTAGATTTGAAGGTAATTAACAACTTACGAATCGAAATAACAAAAAATTAAGTTAATTTTACGTAAATTTATCGGCAAATTAGGAGAAATTTTTTTGCATGATTTTGATTTTTTTATTATCAATATTACATTAAAATCTTATTATTGTTATTATTATTATTTGGAAAGTTCTATTCATTAAAAACTTGATTGACACCAATTTTTCAAAAAAAAAATATTTTTTTAGAAGAACACGTGATTAAAAATTTAAAAATTTTGTCTCTCCCATAAATTTTATTGTTAGAAATGAAATAACTTTAGTAAAATCTAAAACAAATTAAATCCTTGTTTCTTTTAAATATGTGAAATGCTCTTGTTCTTTGCTTCCGACAAACTAGTCATGAATGAGTTTAATATATTTCTTAAGTAGAAAAAAAAAATTCAACAAATGATTGCGCATATGAATCAAAAGACAATATCATATGGGCATCAAACTTTCAAAACGCAAGCCCAAAAAAAAAAAAAAAAAAAAAAAAAAAAACAAAATAGAAAAAAAAA
>CAIGRN010182731.1:0-11936 GCA_903798345.1 Fraxinus anomala | reverse complement strand
AAAAAAAAAAAAAAAATTCAGAACAGCAGTCTACAATTATAAGAAAGACAGTATGCGTAAAGTACACAAATGGGAAATGCAACAAAAAGAAAGATTAAGAAAACTCACCGTGTCCATAAACATGTCGACCAATGCCAAGCCATTCATTATCACAACACCGGAATCTCTTGAAGCTTCAATTCGAATATTGGGATTTTTCAAGTGAGTATTAGGCCTGGGAAAAATTCTCTCATAGCTTTCGAGATTAAGAACTTCTCTTCCATCAGCTGANAATCTCTTGAAGCTTCAATTCGAATATTGGGATTTTTCAAGTGAGTATTAGGCCTGGGAAAAATTCTCTCATAGCTTTCGAGATTAAGAACTTCTCTTCCATCAGCTGATTTCATCCATAGTGGTTCATTGGTTTGCAAAAGCCTAATCAATTCATCCATTGCATTGCCAGCAACATCTGCCATGAGGGATTTATCGATGTCCGAAATGCTCATTGTTGGGAAAAGTAACTTTTGTAAAGCACCGGTCGAGCTTCCTGGAAGAAGATCAAGATCAAGCGAAGGGCCAGCCATTCCGGGCCCTCCATAACTCGACATGGATAAATCCAATGCCGATGCATGAAAAGGCTGCACAGGTGGGAGTTGTGAAATGGGCCGGCCTATGTACTTGGCGGCAACGCTAGAAACTCTGTCAAGCTGCAAATAGGCAATACAAATAATGTTAACAAATAGTCGGTAAAAAAAGACACTTAATAAGCATCTTTTTGAAGATCGAATTTAAACTGCAAAAAATGATGATAAACCTCGTCTTTCAACTGAAGATTTTCCATCCGCAGTTTTTGCTCTTCCAAGTATGGATCTTCTGAAACTGGAGGCCCTCCACAAGAAGGGCATATCACATTCTTCATTGCCTCTCTGATTGTTACGTTGTCACACCTGATTTTGTCATTCTCTGCCCGAAGTGCGCAATTATCTGCTCTTTCATATTGTGCCTAAAACCGCCACAAAATACGGTGTTTTAACATACTAGGGAAGGGAAATACAGGCAAATGTCTACACAGATTATAGTAGACGATGATTAGACGAGCTTAGAAACTGATTTCTATCCTCGTACAAATAAAATTGAAGTAGAAGAAAAGAAAAGGAGAACCTTCATTTGAGTCCTTCTATTTTGGAACCAAAACTTAATTTGGCGAGGAGCCAAGCCCAACTCTCTGCTTAACTGCATTCTTGTTTTCTCATCTGGGTGGGGGCATTCTTTGAACGTTCTTCATTTAACCCAACAAAAAAGAAGAAGCATATACCTCAGTATGTCAAAAATAGTGGAGTAATATATGACCGTGCAGCTCACACTAGAACGGGTTTGTGAGGAGAAGGTTCTCAAAGTGCTTGTGAATGGACAAGACAAGCCTTTTACAAGCGAGGTAATATGCATGGGATTGCTAAAATAATCAAAAGACCTTACCCTTCAAGTCTTTGAATTTGGTAGGCAGTGTGTCGATGATAATGCTTTTTCCTCCGGTCGGAGGCATCACGGTGGTCTCCTCCGCTGAAATCGTCACCTCCGGCGCCAAACTCCATTTCTTGATTACTAGCTAGCCTTACCAAAACCTCTGGTGCATATAACGGTGGTAATAATACTGACAGTACTTGTATCCAAGAAACTCCGGCAAACCAACTATTCCCATAATATTACAGTAATAACTGAGGTTACTATAATAAGAAAATCAAATTATAGAAGAAGAGCCAAGAAAATCAAATAACAGATTACATAAACAATAAAAAGAAGAGCCAAAAAATCATAATAACAAGATTACTACTGTCACAGCAAATTAAAATTTGAATGTTGAAGCCACTAGCTATACTTCATTATATTTCACGTTTGGCCAGTGTGACGCCCAGAGAATCATATGCCCAGTTGTGCACATATATGTATACACAAATATACATGTAAATAAGCACACAGGAAAGAAAATGAGTGGGGTGGGGTGGGGTGGGGTGGGGTGGGGGTGAAAAGGCAATGGAAATGGAAATGAAGAAAAATCTGGGAGGAAGGTGTGTGTAATTAAGAGAAGATTGAGAAAAAAAGGCTCCTCATCAGTCACCCACCCCGTAATAATAGTCCTTCCTACCTCTACGTACTAGGTACGTACAAAAAAATTAATACATTATTACTACTAATGTACTGTGTGTATACTGCAGTTGCTGTAACCGACGAATTTATTTTAATTCTGGCCTCATTACGCGCTGAGAGAGAGAGAAAGAGAGAGAGGGCCTTCAAATTGTTGTAATAATCAGGTAGAGGAGTGAGAAAGACATCTCTCTCTCTCTCTCTCTCTCTCACAAGTGTTACTTTTTCAAAATTTGTATTCTGGAAAATTTAACTGTTGGTCCTCAACTTATTTCTTGAAGAGAAAATTGGTCTATAAGTTCTAATTATTATTTCCAGTCAGTTGCTCACACTTCAATCTTTAATTCAGTTTTCCAACTTCTGACGTCGTATAGAAATTTGAAGTGGACCATCCGCCAATTTAACAAAAAATTGAATTATATTAGTCGTTTTATTACAATTAATTGAAACTTAAGATGTTAAAATGACCTCAAAACTTGTTGATTCATCTCAAAAGTCAACTAGTTCACCCTTGTTCAATTTTTTTTTTGAAGAAATTTTTGTTTTCTTTCAATTATTGTTTTTACCTGGAGTTCGACACTTGACGTTTTAGCCTTTTCATATCAATGCTCTTGACAATTTTTTAAATGTTCGTAAAAGAACCAAGTTGGTCCTCAGATTTTTATTACTAATGCACGACCATTCCTCAATTTAGAAAACATTTCAAATATCTATTAAATCATAACACGACCTCACACGTTTCACTTGTCAAACTATGTGAAGTTATGTTTTCCATCTTTCATTGGTAACTAGAAATTCTAAAAGAAGCATATTTCACAAGGACAAGATTAGGGGACAAAAAAATTTAAAAGGTTAATATACGAATAAAATTTATATATAACAAAATGACTGTTATATAAATTAGAGTCACAACAAATTGAAGTGCCTGTTTGAGTAGCTTGTAAGAATCTTAAACCATTTCAAGGTGCTTAGGTCAAACAAAGTTCCATTTGCATAATTCATTGCATCAAAGCGAGTAGGAAATCAAAGCCACAATGAATTGAAATTTTTTTGCGATGCTTTCGAAAAAAAAAAAAAAACCAAAGCCTATAAACAAATTTTGATCAAGAAACTATGAGCGATAAGTTACGGATTAAAAAGTGTAAAGTGTAACTATGTAGCAAAGAAGAACCACTTTCAATAATTTGATAAACCCTTAAACATGAATTAATGACCATCAAATACAATAATTTTAAAGGCAGGAAACAAAATGTGAAAATGGGAATTTAGGCCTTTCGAACAAATATTAGATATATCTTTATTACATTCAAAATCTTATTGCTTAAAACAACTTGAAGGGAAATATAAATTTCACCCAGCCCCTCGAGGTATAACTAAGTGGTGCAAAGGACATAAGTGAGATAGTCTCAACTGAGTTGGCAATCACAGTGTGAGGATTCGATTCCTACCTCTTATAATGTATGAACTTTATGGACACCAGTATGATAGCTCTTATACGTTGACATGTTGATGCACATTCTACGATTTACCTCCTTCACAATACTCTAAGGGCGGGACGGTAGGGAACCCTCAAGTTTGTGGTTCAACCTCTAAATTTCACCCACTAAATTTAGAAACCATAATTATGGAGATAGCTTTGTATTTCAATTATATGTATTTATCTAATTGCACAGTTATCCAATTATCATGTACCAAATTTAGACAGTTTCCATTTTTAAAGTCTAATTCTGTAATAATAATGAAAGATTGACAATTTGTTGTTCGAACACTAAATGAGAAGCTAATGATGCAACTTTCCGTTTTTAAATGTACACGCTTTCGGTACAATAAGAGTATTTTAGTGGATAGAATACATTCACTCTATTTTCCATTTTTTGTATAGAAAAAAGGACGTACTACCATTTATATTATCGGTTAGCTGAAATGATAGACGTACTTTGCAAAGTTGAGTGACTATATAGGGAAGTTTTGACAAAATTCAATGACTATTTAGGGAAGTTTTGAAATTTGGTAACCTCCTAGGAACTTTTTGTAAAGTTTAGTGACTAATTAGGGAACTTTTGAAGTTCGATGACCTCTTGGAAAACTTTAATGACTATCTAAGGTATTAACCCTCTGGGCGACTTCCATTCTCGAGAATCCCCCAGATAGAACCCTTATTTTGATCTCCCATTATATCTAAAATACATTTTTTTTTATCTTCATTTCAAGCACATATTCTTCAATAAAATAATATTATATATAAATTCAAAACTTTTTTTTAATCATACATTCTCCATCAATCTACTATTTCCAAATGCATTTTTAGTATAAAAAAAAATGAGGCTCAAACATGTGCACATATAAACAAAGCATTAATTATGAGCAAACCTTGTCAATTTTATCTTATTCTTCTAATCAGTACTATAATTTCTTCCATTCTTGTCCTTGAACCTTGATTTTAGGGATGAAAAAAAATCCCAACAAACCCGATACACGTGGGGCCCCACTTCGAATGGGGCATGAACAAAAAATCCCAACAATCCCAATTTCAGTGGCTAACGTGGTATGTCTGAAAAAATAATGAATTAATTAAATAATTTGTCCATTAAACATGTTTTATTAGATAAGCTTCACGGCGGAGATTAAATATAAAGCTGGACGTGGTTCATTACAAGTTTGTGAAATGAAAATTTACTCATTGTTGGAGGAGTGTTTAATGAAATGAAAGAATAATCACGTGGAGATTAGTATGATTATTGCTTTTGAAAAAATATTATTCTTGAAAAGGCCCGTACAAAACATTCACCTAAGGCCACTAATTTTCTAGAGCCGGCTCTGATTACTACTCTCCGAAATCTAGTGTTCCCCATTGTGTCAAGTAGTCCCACAAATTTCTTAGGCCTTGTTTGGTGTAGCTTTTTTTGGAGAATTCTATCAGATTTTGATAGATTTGTTGGCTTGCATTTCAAATGTAAAATTCCAGTCCTAAAGGTGAACGTTTGATTAAGAAAGTAGAGTACATATTCATTCATCTAAAATGTAAGACGCTGAGTCGAACTTCTATTTTTTCTTTATGCATATTTGTTACATAATATTCGACATATTATACAGATAATCGTTATTTTTTTTCCTTTTTTAATATTCCCTAAAGTTGTCTTCTTGAATGTACCAAACAAAAGATAAAGGAAATAAAGAAGAATCTATGGTATTGGCCAACCTATCTGTCTCCATACCCATGCACCCCTCTCAAAATATTACATTCCTCAACTGTTTTTGTTGGTGATTGTTGAGATTTCTAAGGTGCCTCCATAAATAAAAAAAATGCCATCAATGTAGCCTTTGATGCAAAATAAAGTGGGTTGTTTATGTTTTACTTATTTCATAAAGGACACAACACCATGCAACAAATTAGTTTCGTTTTTAATAAATTTGGATTTAAATTCTTTTGCTACTCCTTTCAATTTATTACTAGATCATTAGCAAAAATAGCAGGCAATGCCGCTATGAACACATCCACAAGATAATCTTATCATACTTTCAACTCCGTTAATAAAAACTACTGACATACACGATCAACGAAAAGAAATATTAAAAGACATCCTTAACAACAATAACAAGTCATGAACACATGGTGCATGCCCATTTAGGAACATATGCAAAGGGGTAAAGAGAGAAGTCAATGGAGAACTACCAAATCCAATGACTTTGATTTCTTTGTACCATTCTATCATCGATCACTGCTGGGTCGGTTGGTGAGTCACCCAAGAAAAAAAGTATCGAGAAAGGTCAAGCATATATGTTTTATGAAATGATCAGCGCTTTCATTTATGCTATGCCCCGCATCGTGTTCCTGTGTGTTTATTGAGGCACTGACCATTATCATCCTACATCCACCAGCATATCACTAAAAATAAATACAGCAACAAGATCCTCAGAAACTATAAGAAGCGATCAACACATGCACAATGTACCGTTATTTCTACATGCACCATCAGTCAATAAAGCCTGCCGAGAGCCGTTTTCATCTCTACATCAGTACATGTTTGTTTCACCATTCTCCTCGGATTTGCTCTGATATTTCAAGATCACCGCTTTAACACAGTACCATTGGTACAGAAGATATTTATAACAACTATACAAGCCAAGATACTTCCTAGATTTTTTATAGAATTACAATCCTTAATACAGATATAGCTTATGTGATGTATTTAAATAAATGTCAGTGTCCATATCAATGTTTAGATTTTGAGCTAGAGGTTTCTGAACGACTTAATCGCTTCTTTCTATATCTCCATGCGACTTGAATTTGTCTTGCTCCTAAGCCTCGCCAGTGATAGCAAGTGATAAGTGAGAGACTATAGTGATTGTGTGAACCGAGCCTAAACACAACGTCGTCTTGACATTCAGTTGCAACATAAACTACTTTCTAACGATATAATATTTTAGAACTGTATTCGATAAGGCCTATACAAGTTTCCCGAAGACAAGATAAACCTGTAGAAAAACAAAGGTAGGTCTGGGGTAACAGTACAAGTATCTCTTCTTGTACGTTGATCCGTATAGTTAACTGTTCAACTAGCGGTAATAATGGTGAAAACATCTAATAATCAATTCCAAGAATTTGTTAAACAGATTCATCACAGGCAGAAATTACCTTATGCCCCCCTGAACGCGTGGACTTCAAGAATCTTGAAAAAAGATTGGTGACTTCTTTAAGATCTGAAGCTCGCAATATAAATGCTTCTACATTTGCTAAGCATTTTACAAGCCTATTGCTCAGTAATCTGTGTCCCGGAATCCTGATTTTTGATGTAAGGGATCAAAGCTGACATTTTTTCAAGATGATTTAAGAGTTCAATTTTCACACAGTTCTGCACCAAGAATTTCTTTTGAATAGCTCGAAAGATGCCATGTTTCTAAATTAGCAGGAAAAAGGAGCTTGCGGCTTTTTTTAATATTGTAGCTTCACTAATTTTTCAAATAAAGAAATTAAGCCCAGTTATTAAATTTATACATCAAAATAAATTATTTGACTTCCCTCTCTACCTGGATAAATTTTATTAAATTAAACTTGTGATTTGTGATGCCCAATAAGCTTTTCTGTTAATTTTTTAGTTAGCTTATGTTATCTGTAGATAAAAATTATTTTACACTATTTAATGAAGCAAAGGTCTGGACGCAATTCAAAATACAATAATATAACTGATTTTCGCGAATGACTTGTAATATAGGGTAATATTTGAGCTGTAACATTAATTTCAAATGTGTTCTTTTCTTTATTATTCTCATTGTTCTTAGACTGCGGCCACAGCGGTTTAGTTTTAGCATCCTAATATCTGTAAAGCATCATAATTTCGCATTTGACTGCTAATTCAAGTTGAAACCAAAATTCATTACACGTTGCATCACATTCTAACTTTGTAGCATATAAAGTGACTTGAAACTAGACACATTAAACTCTAGTAAGCGTGTGTGCACGCGCGCGTCTATGTATGTACATATATATATATATGTGTGTGTGCAGCTTTCGTGTGTGTAGCTTTTTGATTGGAAAAACGAAAGTTTCTTTCTGTTAGTGGATTTAGTTCTTGAGTGGAGTCGAAGAATTAATCCTTACATTTCCTCCTTATTCTTGTGTGATTAGGGTAAATATTAATATTGCTCCTCCACCAGTCAATTTTGGGATGACAAATTGTAGTTATCATCATGGATTATTGAGATTGTTGTGCTATTCAACACTTGAGCCGAAAGCTATGGTTTTAAATGCATTTCTTCAATTCATTAACTCTTATGCAGAAATGATGATAAATGATTAGTATATTGAAAGTTAAAACATATCTATTTATGCAGTCTCTTTTCTAGTTTGCTTCAAATGCAGAGAATTAGTGAATTTTCTCATCGTACACGTCCTTCACATAGAGATGTGAGATTTCCATTCTAAAAAGTTAATTAGAGTAGTCCGAATTTCTCCTAAACTCATACTAATCCCCCCGTCTAGTTGATGTGGTTACTTTTTACTCAATCTTTCCCATCAATCCACCCCCAGTCAAAGTACCACATTTCAATCCCCTCAAGCGATAATTTATCCCCGTTCATCTACCTCATATTAGGTTCCATCAAGACTCAATTGCTATATGATCGATGCAACTACTTTGAGACCAACCATTGATTTTTTTGGGTGACCAAAACTAACTAGGACCTTCGTTCAGATTTTCCATGAAGGCCTGAATATTCATCTTACTCTAATAGGTTAACTTTTTAGAATGAAATCTCACATCCGTGTCTCTACCTAATGTCCACAAGCTCATCAAAAGTAAGTTATACTCAAAGCACATTACTTAAAACAGCATACTAATTTCATTCTTTCTATTTGTGTTAAATGCACCATGCTCACCCAATTTAAGCGAATTTGTATACGTCGCTCTTCTTCAATCCGATGCAACCTAATCATTCAACTTTGATTTGCTTGGAAAAACTGGTCATTCAGTCCATTGTCTTGTCAATTAACTAATACACCTTGTTAAGGAATATAATCTCATATTGAATAAAGATGTAAGCCAATTTATAAAGGATTGTGTTACCCCTCTTAATAAGGTTAACTTTTTAAGATGAAACTACAAATTTTAATATGATATCAGAGTCCATTAATCTCTAACGAGCAATTCGATCCGGTTAAGACTCCAAAAAATGAGCTTCAAAATTGGTTTGTTAAAACAAGTCGACATCTTGCGGGGCATGTTATGAGATATAATCTCACATCGAATAAAGATGTAAGTCAACTTATAAAGTATTGGGCTATCCCTCTTGATAATGTTGACATTTTAAGATGAAACTACAAATCTTAACACACGTTACTCTTTCTAAAAGAGAACTTTTTTTTAAAAAAAATGTATGACCTAAAATCACTTTTTACACATCAATTACCCATTAATTTTAACGTCTACATCAGCATATCACAGTAGATAGAGTGACCATACTTGTAAGCAAATCGAAGTAGGATGACCTGATTAGACTAAATTGAAGACGAGTGACCCAATTGCAACTCCTTTAAAAGTTGGGTGATATCACATGTTGAAAACCCATCTCCATAGGGAGCAACCGAAAAATGATCTTGCACTCAGCCATAAATTTATTGGGGACAAGGTTTAAATATTTCGTTGTTTCTTATAATGTAATGAGGTGATTAAGTGGTAGAAAACATGTCATATACATATCCAGTTAATATATTTTTAGCAGTAAATGTATAATTAGGTCAGGTAGGTGAGCACTTGAATCGATCCTATATATAGAAGAAAACCAGTGTTTTCTTCAAATGGTTCGGTCGTTAGCTTTCAGTAGTTTAATTTGCAGTTGAGAAGTTGAGTTTCTTGTTGTCTCAGAAATCCTATATCCATATTGAGATGCAGATCAAAGAGTCAAAATCAGATTAAATATATGCACAGGTAGAGTCTAACCAGGTGGAACAGAAAACCAAATTTTACTTATAACCATAATTTAAGAATTTATGAACTTATAGTATAAATAGGGTAACAAAAACATTTGCTGATGATTGTAGGTAAAACTGGTGAACAGTCAAGCCCTCTTCCATGTACACGACAACGAAACCATGCTTTTTCATAGCGTTATATTTGTGATACTGGGGATGGCAGTACTAAGAGGATATATAATGAATGTTGGTGTGGGGAGGGATGGAGGGAGAGACGTGGATTTGTTAGTCGAAGAAAGGGTCTTAGTTACAAGTTTCCATTGTACAAATGTTTGGTGAGATATATATGGAGTCTCTGTTTTTGAGTTTTTTAACCAAAGAATGGTAGGCCAACGGTCAAAACAAGTCTTATTTCCCACATAAATAATTATTAGTACATAAAGTTACCTTAATTTGGGTACCTAGTATATGCATTAATATTTAAACCGGGAGTTTGTTTTCTTCATATGGGGTTTTCACTCTCTTATCAAAGAAGAAAAGACTTTAATAGAAAGCGTCGTCGTTAAAAAAAAACCGAAGTTCCCAAGCTTGTTCTTCTTATGGGTTTTTCATTCTCCATCTATAAAAACCTAAATTAATCCATCTTCTGAAGATCTCTGCGGTTGGAACAAAGTTGGTTAACGTCCTTGCTCCTCCATTTAAATTGGAAGGCCTTTCATCTTTTGTGTTTCAATGTGCAATTGTCAACCGCTCATATTTTCGTGAATATAAATAAGCATATCATGCACAAATCAAGAAATTGTGACATTGTCCAAATTTTTCAATAACAAAAATTTGGAGGAAGAATTAAAGGGCGTAATTTTCATTTCAAAAGTTTCAATTCCTTAATTTCTTGATTTTGCTACAACTTAACATTTGGAGGAAGAAAAAAAAGAATTTTGACTAAAACTGGCAGTTTAACCTAGAAATATGTCAGTGTTTCCACGTGCAATATTGAGAATGAAGGCCAATGAATGTCTAGTTAGGTCATGGAAAGGTGATCAAGACCTACAACCATATATACATGCGTCTTCACAAGGTCTAACAACAATACCAAACTTTTCTTGTCGGTAATACTATGATCATTACATTAATTCTTTCCAATTTATGTGAAACAAGAAATTAGTTTGGCGTTATTAGATTTTATTTAGGTTAATTAGTTAAATACAAGTTTTAAGCCAATGTTTTAACAATCACCGTACAACCAAAATATCTCTTGTTAGAAGAAATATTAATATGTCCGGATCGCTGTTAACAATGTTGGAAATACAAGATTTATGTATTATTTGAATACTACTTGATGAAACCAACCATCGGAATGAATTGTTGAAATTATATAGCAAATAATGAAGTATTAGATCAAATAAAAGAATCATAAAGACAAGAAATATGACATAGAAATTAAGAGATTTAATTGACACAAAAATAATGGAGAAGAGAGAAAATTACAATGGATCATATAATTCTAGTAATATATTTTCTCACACTTGTCAAATTGTATAGAAAAGTCTAATATTTATATGGAACGTATAGGGGACATCCAAATCTTCTTAGTACAGTTGTTCATGAAGTAGGATGCCAAAAATTGAGTCCAAAACGAAATAGGAATGAAAAACGTGGAAAAACCCGATCAGAACATAGGAAATAAGAGGGTTTGGACGTCCCCTACATATTCTCTATAAATATTAGGTTCTTCTATACAATTTGACAAGTGTGAGAAAATATATTACTAGAATTATATGATCCATTGTAATTTTCTCTCTTCTCCATTATTCTTGAATCGATAAAATTTCTTAATTCCTCTACTATATTTCTTATCTTTATTATTCTTCTGTTTGATCTAATACTTCATTATTTGCAATATAACTTCAACAATTCATTTCAGCTGTTGATTTCATTAAGTGGTATTCAAACAATACATAATTCTTGTATTTTCAACATTGTTAACAACGATCCGGACATATTAATATTTATTCTAATAAGAGATATTTTGGTTGTTTTACAACAAGTGCTATCAGAGCTTTAGGTTCCGTAGCTCCGCAAGAGCGCAATGTTTGATTTGTTTGAAGTTTTTGCTCGTCATGGCTTCCATGAAGTATGACATTTCGCTTTTGCATTAGAGCAATTCTGGTATCTTGTTTGATTTGTAACAATCACGAATATTGTCTCGAAAAGGTAAATATTTCATGTTGAAGCCCTCGTAATCAGAAAACTGTTCTTTTTGAAAAATGAAACTTGGAAAACTGGTAAACAAGTTTCGTTAGTGTCTTTGAGTTATTTTTTTGCCTTGTAATTGACGGGTTCTTGCCCAGTACTCAATTTTTCGTGATCCATCTGATTCGGTTCTTCCAACATTGGTTTCAACAGT
>CAIGRN010182711.1:0-17288 GCA_903798345.1 Fraxinus anomala | reverse complement strand
ATTAAGACATAGTACCAATGCAACCTGACATACCAAAACAAAACATTGATACTATTAAAATATCAAAACTTAATCTAGCAAAACTGAAATTATATTATATCACATAATCAAAATCAAAAGTTTTAGATAATCAAGTAGATAAAAACATATACATCCTGTTAAAGCAAAACTATCTACTCCAAATATTTTAAATCTATATCTACTCTCCATTTTTGTCACAAAATGACAAGGGGTAACCTAGCAACTAAGCTGGAACATCGACATCGTCAAAATCAGTCATCTACTCAGAAGCTGCACCATCATCCCAGTGGCTACGAATCCATCGAAACCCATGCTAATCAACAACACCCCAAAGCGTAGAAAATCGATATTGTGTCGATCAACTATAGCTCGTAGTTGTGTAAGCTCTGCCATCATCCGAGCTTGCTACTCGAGTATCACGGTCATCTGTCCCATAAGAGCAATAGACGGGTCAATGGGAACAGACACAGATAGCGGAATAGACTTGGTAGGGGAGGAGCAAACGTAGATGTCGAGGGAATATCAGCGGGTGGAGGAGCAGATGAAGTAGTAGGGAAATCGGATAGATCAACAGAGATAAGATAATCAAAAGGATCAGCTGGCACAGTCGGATCAACTGGCTCAGCTGGCTTAAAAGAAGCATGTGACCTACTCTGAGCAAAATTAGTGTAACCAATTGGTCGAGAAACCCTCCGAGGAACCCCCTTAGGAAAACTAATGCCAAGTGCTATCATAAGACAATAAATAAGGCAGGCATAAGAAAGTCCCACCCGAGTCCCCATGGCACGAAAGGCACATAAAATCTGCTGACATATGAAAGTGGGTAGATCAATAGAGTCACCGTACAAAAGGGCATACAAAAAATGAGTCATCTGCATAGGTAAAGAAAATGTATGCGACAGTAGCAACAGATTTGTGCACACAATGCGCAACAAAATCTGTCAGTCAGTGGATAGGGATCCAGTGCGCATCGCACCTAGACCATCCTCCAACGGTAAGTTGAACACCATAGAACGGACTAGGGAGAAAACAAAGGATGGACAGCCCGATGAATATGTACTAGACTCAATATAACATCGGGTGCGATCTTAACAGTCCTACCTCGAAGAAAAACCCTAAAAGTCGAATCACTAACATCATGAAAGTTAGCGAAAAACTCCTGAACTAGAAGGTTAGGAAAAGGTGTCAACTCAACCAATAAAGGCTCCCAACCTCGAGAAGTGAAAATAGCAGCGAGGTCGGGGGACAGGTTGGACATAATGACCTCGCGCTCAAACAAGATGGGCCGTAATGAAAACTGCATCCTAAAAGTATCTTGGGCAATCGTAGAGATGAAACTTGACCTACTGTAAGAAGAGGAGGTACCAGGAGTCGAAGCGACGGTACGAGCTCTCTTAGGCGGCATCTGAAATGAATAGGATCAATACATCAAAACCTCAAAATGATAAACAAGAAATCATGATATCAATGAGATGCATGAATGCACGCAAAACGAGGCAAATAGTGTAAATGCATTATCCCCTAGAATGAATGTTCAACGTGAAGACATGTCTAGTATCGTGATGTCATGCCACAGTGACGTGACATCACCAGGCGATGTCAACTCCAACCACAATGTTTATGACCCCAACACTCCAAACTCAACACCATATCAATCAAAACACCTCAATCAACACACCGCGAACGACCAAATAAATCAACCTCCATCAACACATGAATCATCAAATGCACAAAACCAAAAAAATACCCAAAATTGAAAGAAGACACACAACATCCCTACATCCTCAAAATTCCAATTATCAACTTCCAATCAAGCACCAAATACCATCCCTAATCCACTAATTAATTGACGTTGAAAATGTGACAAATGCAAAACCATCGAAGAAAAAATAGAAAATCCAATTTTTGTTCAAAAATTGTGTAATAATTGATGACATTGCATGAGAATGACTAAACCATGTAGTTGAAAGCCAAAAATCGAAGCAAGAATGACCAAAAATCATAAACCAAAAAAAAAAGGGAGAAAAATATGGGTTTTAGTGATTTACCTTTAAAGGTTGTTGATTTAATGAAATAAGACCACAATTGAATGATTTGGAGTGTTTAGTGTGGGTAAAGCACAAATTGGGCGTGGGTAAGAGAATTTTTGGAAGAAATTGAGAAAATGAAGGGAAAAAAATGCTTGAAACCCTGAAAAATAACGTTGAAATTCAAAAATATGGCCTGTCGCTCGAGCGAGGGTCGAGTAATAAGCTAGCGAGGCAGATTCTGCTTCTATCGTTCAAGCGTGTCCCGGTGATAAGCCGTGACAAACTTATTGACCAAAATAGCACTGAATTTTTGAAAAATAAGAAAAATAGCATTTTTTTTATTTTTTATTTTTTAAATTAAGCCCTTGCCAACTAGATGAACTCAAAAAATGCATGTGCTCACAAGGGAAGCATGATCTATAAAACTTTCCTACGTACTCAATCAAGTTCAAAATAGAGTAAAGTGTATAAGAGACTTACACGTGTAAAGTGCCACTATGTTCTCGTGAACATGACTCCAAACCTTAAATTTGTGAGAAAGAATATGCGAATATCACTATTAAATAAGGACTTTCCTCACTCATGAAAGTCAAAACCCATACAATTTTTAGGAACTGAAAACGAGCTCAATCACATAAATATTTTTCTTTTCTCTCCCTGAATTTGAGAATATAATTTTTATGTTGCTTTATCAAATAATACATCTTATGTGTAGACTCTTGTCCATTAAACAACTAAATTAACCCCTGTAACGAGTTTAGGCCGGTTAACCCAAGTCAGTCGACCATAGGTACCAGGTGATGAGAAATCTCGCATACTTAATTGCTCAAGTCAAATAGGTTTCAAACAAAAGTATAAAATGAACTAAGCTATTATATATTTTTTTATTTTTAAATATTACAGTGAGATGCAACCGTGAGCTAAGATCATCTAAATGTAGGTCAATTCACGTTCAAGGTCACCTTACCAACAAATGACAGCCATCTCAAATCTCACACATACAGTCCAGACTCACTCACAAGATCATAGTGTGTGCTGTGCAGATGATACATGAAGAAACTTATACTCAATACTCCATATTAAACCGAACCAAGTAATGGAAATGACAGTTTAGAACAGATGAAAGCATACTTGATCACAAATGCCATGTTTAAGAATACCATGAAATGTTTAGAGCCGCAACCCTTTTTTAATATATAAAACAAATCAATACCCAAAGAAAATAAAAACACACAACGAAAATAAAAACAAAACACAAATAAGTGAGATGCATGTAAAAATGAATGGACTCGATGAGCTGCATATGCATGCACCTAAGAAACTAATCAAAGAAAACCATGGATGCTCTTATCATTAAGAGCATGATCAATCTCACAACCCTTCAGGTCACTTTTTTTAACCCAAACCTTTTTAGAAGTAGAAGTGATTTTAGTTAACTGTAACCTGATTGGTAAGGAAGTTAACCGTGCTCGAGACATCCTTACTTTTACTTCTAGTCGTAAGTTTACGACACTTAGGTCTTGTGTGTTCCAGTGCGCCACAATGGTGACAGATGGAATAAACCTAGATTCAAACCTACTCGGAGGTTGTTACCGATATGTAGGACGATTGACCCTATGTTGTCTAGTAGGTCTCGATCTTTAGACATTTTTGGTCTTTGATTCAGGATAAACAATTTTTCGAGCTTTGTTAGTGGCTGGGATGAACGTGGTCTTGGATGTACTAGCAATAGTATTACCATTTTGAGCATAACCCATACCATGCCTATTTTCAGCAAACTTGTTCATTCCCAACAGATTATCAAGTTTCTATGAACAACTCATGAAAAATTGGAATTGAGTATTGGATTTTTCAAGATCACTTGTTAAGGATTTAACTTTGGCTTCCAAGTTCTCATTAACAAGCTTCAACTCACTCAGATTTTTGGTAAAGTCCTGAAGGTTACCTATGAGTTTTTCTTTTTCTCTTTCAAGATCATTAACCTTTTTCAATACCACTTTATTGACCTTTTTAATCTTACTCTCTTCAAATAGTTCACGATAAGATTCGTGAATATCATGTTCATCCTCAGATTTCTCACTCGGTTCATCATTTTCAACCTTTTTATTTTCTTTATCAAACTCAATCGTAGCTATAGATGTGAAGGCCATAAAAATTTTATTCATCTTCACCACCAGAGGTATCACTCTAAATACTCAAATCTGATTCATCATCAATCAAGGTCACTGTTAAAGCCTTACATATTTCTTTATTTGAACTATTTTTCAAGTTAGGACATTCATTCCTATAGTGACCATAAGTCTGACACTCATGACATCTAACAAATTGAGTTTTCTTAATGGGAGTCCTAGAGTTATTTTTCTTACGTCTATCTTTCGAACATTTATTAGGGACTTCATTTTTTCGTTCTTGAGACTTTCTCCTATTCCTCACCACCTTCTGAATTTTTTTTAACGAAATAATCTATTTCGTCGTCCCTAAGCGTCTCAGTATCAGTAGACTCACTATCTTCTTCTCTAACAGTGATCATGGCTATAGATTTAACCCTTTTAGGTAGAGAAACAGTGAGTTCATAGGTTTAAAGGGATCCTACGAGTTCTTCTATCTTAACTGCATCTAAGTTATTGATTTATTCAATCGCGGTGACTTTAGGTCTAAACCTTTCAAGTCACCTAAGAAATTTTCTAACAATCTTGGATTTAGGAATCTTCTCACTTAGGTTAAAACTCGAATTAACTATGTCATTCAGCTTCGCATAGAATTCATCGAACGATTCATCGACCTTCATTCTAATTTCTTCAAACCTAGAGGTTAACATCTGCAGTTTAGAATTTTTAACCATTTTAGTTCCCTCGTGTGTGATTTATAAGATGTTCCAAACTTCTTTAGCAGTCTCACAGATCAAAACTTTCCTAAACTCTTCAATAGACAGCCATGAACAGAGCATGCATGCCCTTACTGTTCCAGTTACACTCATCTAAGTTCGTTCTAGTCCATAATGAAATATCAGTGGGTGTAACTACACCAGCAACAGTAGTTGAAGGTGGAGTCTACCCCGTTTGAATGCTAATCCAAATACGTTCATCCAAATCTTTAAAGAAGGCTCTCATTCCAACTTTCTAATAAGCATAGTTGCTTTCAACGAAAAATGGAGCATAGATAGTGACTAACTCATCTAGAATTTATTAAAGGTCAGGAATCTAATTAAGGCTCTAATACCAATTGAAAATACGTAGTTCGACCCTAACAATACCTAGAAGGGGTGAATAGGTGATTATGCGGAATTAAAATTATTTAACAATTAAATAACAACAAGTCACTATTAATTATTTTCTAGATGGTTAATCATCCAATTCATATTTTCCTATCTTGAATTATCGTTATTATGAAAGCAATAAATAACACAGAATTGATCACGTAAAAACCCAACTGGATAAAAATTCCGAGCACTTTGCTAGTCAATAATCCACTATAAACGATTTATAACTTACAGTCTAACAGACTAGATGACGACACGTACTAACTGATCTCCTAACTATAATTCCAACAGCTCTCCTAGATTTTCTACTCCTGCACCAACTCCTAACTGCAGTTTCCAAAGCTTTCCTAGATTGCGCTCTCCTGCAGCAACTTCTAGCTTTGTGAAGTCGTCTATCTCCTATGGATCCACTAAGAACACCGCGTTCATCAATAATTGGAAATCCAGTCACCTTTTCCTGATATTTAGAAACTCTGACAGATATGAAGAAAGTAGCAACTTGGTATTTGGATTATGAATATGATATTTTCACCGTCAAAAGGCAATAATAGGACGAAAGTTGAAAGTAAATTATTTGAGATGATCTCAAAGGATTGTATTTCTCTCAATAATCAACCTTATAAAACCATTTTGTGGCATTTGGATATTTATATGTAGGTTAGGGAATGAATGGGTCGAACAAAAAGCCTTTAAAAAATAAATTAAAAATTTCTCGAATGATATTGTTGCTCGAGCGATAGGTTTTCGCTCGAGCGATGAAGTTTCTGTTTTTGATGCTCGAGTCAAACCTTGCGACAATCTAGTAAAAATCCACGCTATTTTTCCTTCATTCTCCATTCTCGAACCCTAGACCTAAAATATCACAATTTTCACTAATTGCATACTACTCCTTGACTTTTTACAACATGTCAACTTTAGTCATTTTTGTTCACAGACTTACAAATTACATTAAATGCCTAACAGAAATAATAAGAGTCTTTCTGATATGTATAAGGGTGATTCTAGTAAATTTGGGAAAGTAAAAGAGAGAAAAATGATACTAGAGATGCCTG
This sequence comes from Fraxinus anomala, assembly GCA_903798345.1. NCBI lineage: Eukaryota > Viridiplantae > Streptophyta > Magnoliopsida > Lamiales > Oleaceae > Fraxinus > Fraxinus anomala. The sequence continues at coordinate 10,926 of CAIGRN010182711.1, read as the reverse complement.
GAAGAGGTCTGTGATGTGTCATGAATGCCAGTATTTTGGACATGTTAAATCTGAGTACTTAAGTTATAAGAAAACCCTAGATAAGTCTATTAGCACCATTCTAACTAATAACAACTCTAACTTCAATAATCAAATTGAGAGCTCTAATCCTATTGAGGAAGGGAATTATATAGCATTTGTCTCCGTGGTTAAGAATGAATCTATAGAAGAGAATGAAAGAAATGAGGACATAGAGAAATCTTACTCTTCAAAGGAAGAATCAGAAGATGATAGTGATATCTATGAGGCTTTTGATGAATTATATGAGGAGTGTCTTAGGTTGAAAAAGGTGAATCGTTCTGCCTTAAGAAATTGCATAATTTTGAGTTTGAAAATGAGAGCCTTGTAGTGAAATTTAAGGAGTCTACTAGAAGATTGAAGGAGTTGAGGGCTGAGAAAGAGTCTTTATATGTTAAGGTTAAATCTCTTACGAATGATCTCCATAAATCAAATGCCCAAGCTCAATATTTTTCTAGTGATTCTAAGAAGATTGACAATATGTTTGGATTAAATAAACCAAATTCACATGTTGCTAAATCTTCTAAAACCAAGTTTGTACCTGCCTCTGTCAAGTCTAACAATGTAGGAGCCTTAAAATTGAAATCTTCTATGAAACATTGGTTTCCTCAACCTAAAGTTCAAAACCTGAGATCTGGAAATACTCCTAGATTCATTCCTACTTGTCACAATTGTGGTGAATTAGGTCACATTAGACGTAAGTATCGTTAGACCTTGACTATGAACAACAAACAAGATCTAACTACTCATGTTAGATTCTTGACTAATCAAGTAAGTTACTTGACTAAATTGACGACTAAATTGACTAAGATTACATCTTTTTCTATGAAGATTTGGGTAAAAAAGAGTTAACTCTCTAGTCAAAGTGATATTGTGTATTGTGACGTTGTTCGTAAAAGTAAAAGCACTTTTGTTTCTCATTAAGTAGGTATTTAGGTGCACAGATCTGCATTGTTCATGAAATCTACACATTCATGCATGTACTTTATTTTTATCTCATTATTATTTCTTGATTATTCTTTTTTTAAATGAAAAATTAAAAAATATAAAAATGAAAAAATTGAAAAAGGATTTCTAATGATTATACACTTTTAAAGTGATATCATTGGACAAGATATTTTGTGATTTAATACTAGTAAATCAATGAATAGTAAATAAAGTTTTCATTAGTTTTATTTAGAACTTATTTGGAGTACTTAGTATAGATTTCTTTATGAATTATCTTCACTGCACAAATTAAGCTCTTATGTGTGAATTATGACCGCATGTGTGAGATTTGGAATGACAGTCATTGGTGTGGTGAGGTGACTTTAAATATGAATTGATCTTTAATTAGTTGATATAAACTCTTGTATATTTCCCTAAAAGAAAAATATTATTGAGCTTCAAAAGAGTTGACTTATTTGTAAGATATCTTAATTCTTTTCTTCGTAGCCTTTATACTTGAGCGATTAAGCATGGTAGGTCTTAAAACTTGGTATTCTATAATCATTTAATTTGGGAGTTATCGACCTAAAACTCGTTATAAGAGCCATTTAACAAGGTTAATGAAGAAAAGTCTGCATATAAGATTAAAAAAAATTATTTATGTACACAGATAGGGGAATAAAGAAAAGTTATACGATACAAAATTTAATATGAGCTTCTTATTTAAAGGTCATAGTAGCATTGTGTTTGACTTTCATAATTTGAGGAATATATGGATTTATTTGTATGTCATTTTTTCCTGATTTAAGATTTTGAAACTTGCTTATAGGAGATTAGTGACACTTTTCACATAAGTTGCATCTACAATTTACTCCATATATATTTAAAATGAGTTATGTGGGAAAAGTTAACTATTTATGCATTATGCCTGTATAAGTAAGCAAATAATTATTCATACGATTTAAGCTTTCAAGAATTGATGTTATATTTTAAAATCTATGAAAAATAGTAATCTCAAAAAGAAAGAAAATTTTATTCTCCCATCACATNATGGGAGTTGAGTAATATATGAGTTAGGGGAAGAAGTGGTTGTGTTAGATATTTGACTTAGGGGAAGTTATAGGGATTTTTTTTTTAGGGGGAGTCATTTTTTTATCGATTTTTGGATGGAATTTTAATATTGATATTATGTTTAGTGTTTTGTTAATATTAATATTGATATTCTATACTTCAATGAAAAGTTATTGATGCTCGTAGGATTTCATGCTTTGGTGTTACACATACTTTACTTACGTTGTTTTATATAACTTAATTATATGTTTTAATTTTCAGTTTTCTCTTATTTTTTACATGTGGTATTGTTGGTTTCACGTGTTTTAAGAAAAATAGGTATGATAAGATATTGAGTTCAAGTTTGAGAAGTGAGTATTTGGGTTAATAGTGTTAGGTTGTGTTGGTTTTAATTTTAAAATAAATAATTTGGTCACAAAATGTCAGATGGGAACTTTGTTAGATCCAGATTTTAATGGTTATTCCCGTATTCAAAATCATAGTTATTGAGTTGTAATTAAAATCAAAAAAGTTGATGTTGGTAGAGTAGGTCTTGAAAGAGTCAAAGATGAACGAAGGAGAAACATTAGCCACAATACCACTTGTTAACCGCGTAGGAGGCGCTTGAGCATTATTTTCAATGAGGTCGCTGCTCGCTAGGCACAACCCTAGCGGTCGAGCGATGGATTTATCGCTTGCTAGCCGCGAGGAAGTCTGCTCGAGCAGCATAATTATCTGTCCAAATCTTGTTCACGATTTTAAATAGATTTTGGAGTTCTATTTAACCTTAAACACTACTTATTGTATATATCCAAGTATAGGTCCATCCCAAAGTGTTTTGAATCATTATTTCATATTAGAGATCATATTACTGAAAATCAATTACACATTCAAATATCTCTTGATTCAATCACAAGATCAAAGCTTCATATTCCAATTTTCCAACATCTTATATGATTAGTTGAGCCTTAATTTCAGTCAAGAGAACATTCTATTAAAGATCAAACATTGATTCCGTAAATCTCTTGCTTCAACCACAAGTTCAAAAAACAAAAGATCAATAGATTAAATACCAAAAACCCTTACGTTCTCCAATAAGCCTTCAAAGTTCTAAAGTTGGGAATAGACAACTTGGAGTTCTAGTTGTTTTAGAACAAGATTTGTACTTGGTGATCCACGCGGAGGGAAAAGGATTCTAGAGTTCTGGAAAGTACATGTTGCAAAATCAAAGTGGTTTTTCGATCATTTACATATTGGGTGGTCAGAGTCTACTAAGGTTTAGTTTTATCTTGACCAATTGCAAGTTATCTTTTCTAGTGAATCTTTTTGACAAAGTTCGCTATGAGGTTTTTGATTTTAAGGGATTTTCCTTCATTACCAAATATGGTGTTATTTACTTTATTGTTTTTGATCAATATTGATTGATGGTTAAAAATTTGTATTCCTTATTGTCTTTGATTTTAATTTAATCTACTTTTTCTAGGTGAACCAAATATGAGTTTAAAATTAATTGATTGATATACAAAAAATATGTCAAATAAAAGATGAGAAAAAATGATAAATATTTCTTGAAAAAAGCTAAATGAAGAGTCAAAATAAAGAATATCATTGAAGTGTATAAAAAAATTACAATCTAAACTTAAAGATATTCTTTAGTACATATCAAATAGTTTTTATAAATGGAGAGTCATACGAAGATACTCTTAAATTATAACTTGCTCGTAGGAATAAAATTAGTTTCAATTGTTTAATTTATGTACTGTTAAAACGTAGGTAATGAAAATTTATATCAACCAGATAGGATTAAACTAAAGCAACAAGACCATTTATTACCAATTTGAAGTCCGTGTGTGGGTAAAGCCACGTGGGGGCATCCAAAACCTTGACACTGGGGTAACGGTCATTTCATTCTAAACCTTGCGCGTACAAATGTGAATTTTGGACTCAGAATTCCAGAAAAAAGCTCTCAGTTTCAGTATGGCTATTCAGAGAAAATGTAGATTTCTTTAACAAATTTGCAACCTGGGCCTTTGAAGAAATAGTTTTACACTTGATGCATTGTAGAAATTATCTAATTATAATTTAAAATTTTGCATTTCAGTTTGGGAATTAACTTAATTTTTGGTTGGCTGATTTGCATGGTTGAACAGCTGATGGAGTCTTTTGAAACAATGCCTTCTAGCCGAAGCAATACGAGTGCGATGAACATGGATAATTCGTCAAAAGGAGAGTATGGGCGTCTCGTTAAACGATCTCGCTCTTCACAAAACCCATCACCATCTCTTGTCAACCAGGTTTGGTTTTTCTCTTTTTGTTTGTTTTGTGAAGTTTCTTAATCTGTTAATCTGTTTTTTCATCGTTTATTTTGGTTGTTTATTTGATGTGAATATCTGTTTAGCTTCTGACTGAGCTTTACATTTGATAGATTGCTTTTAATTTGTGTTCTTCAAAGAAATAAATAGAATTAGAAGTAAAAAGAAAAAGATCTTCTAAGAAGTATTGTTTTAAAAATTGGCTTCTGCACAGCAGAGGCGGCTCAATCAACTTGAGTAGTCTTAGACAAGATCGTTGAGGGAGTCTTTTGAAAAATAATAATGACAAATTAATGGACTAAATGATCGCCACCAATGATCCTCCGTCAGTGATGACTGAGGTCCATTGATGACATTGTCGGCAAATACCAATAGTGCTTCGGTTATTGATCGCTCACGAAAAGCTCTGTAAGTGATGATTGAAGTGCATTGGTGATAACCGATGAGTGATTTTATCAGTAACCACCGACTTAAATATAGAAACTTAGGGGCCGTTTTCTTTGTGTTTCAATTTTGAATTCATTTAGGGTTTTGTGTTTTGAGTGTCCATTTTGATATTGTTGAAAATGTGTTCTTTTTGACATTTTGAAAACTTGTTTTGAAAACACTCAAAATGCATTTTGAAAATTTTGACTTGATTATAACTGAAAACACCAAAAACAAAAAATTTGTCGTTTTGGGTTTTCTTTGTAGATTTTTAACTTGTTTTCAAAAATACATTTTCAAAAATAGGAAAGAGAACACATTTTCATTGTTTTGAAAAATCGAAAATAGAAAATTACTTGAAACTGGTAAAGAGAACGGACCCTTATTGTTTCTACATTTTGGGTAAGCAGTGGGAATGAAGGTTATGCGTACACGTGTATACTTCAATTTATTTCAAATTCACAAGCGTTACACTTAGTATGTCTTGTATTAAATAAGTGGTGCGGTTGAGGTGAGAGCATGTAACGTGGCAACAAGTAGTGCATTAAACGACAATTATAAAGAATGATCAAAGATAGCATTGAATTAGTTGGCTTAGATCTCTATTTATATTGAAAATTTTAAGAATTTTTCCTAGATAGTGTTTCGGTCGTTGATCACTAATGACAACAACCTAGATTTATTGGCAACCACTGAGTTGAATATGTGAACTTTTAGTTTCCGCATTTTAGGTAAGCGGTGGGGATGAGATCTCTGCGTACACGTATGCTTTAATTTATTATCAATTCACAAGTGTTACACCTTCAATGTGTGTGGTTCATGTTAGCGGTTGAGTTGAGAGCATCCATAGTGACAAGAAGTATGTGCAGTTAACTAAAATTGTACAGGAAGATCAAAGATATCCTTAATTAGCAGGCTTGAATTTTTGTTTTTATAAAATCTGTTCTCTTTACTATATTTTCCTTGTATTAAATTTTTGGTTTTGCTGTGATAGTGGAACTCCGAGGATGATGAATCTCCAATGCCATCGTCACAGTACAATCCACTGGATGAGCCTAGTCCATTGGGCTTGCGGTTGAACAAGACTCAATCTTTATTAGAATTGATCGAGAAGAGGCTCTCCGAGGAAAATAGTGCTTCTCTTACTGTGAAATTTAGTAAAAATCGTGACTCGCGAACCCAAAAGGATGCAAAGAGAACCGCCACTTCAGTTGCAAATGACAAGTTGAAGGCTTCAAATTTTCCGGCTTCATTATTGAGGATTGGCAGTTGGCAGGTATCATCTTTTGACATCATATTATAGTCCGAGGATCATATTTCAAGAAATGCATTTCAATAACTTGTTGGGGGTGATTAGTATAAAATCGATTTTAGGGAACAGATCAACTTGATTGAAACAAAGTGTTGTGACAATAGCCTTTTTTTTTTTTTTTTCTAAATCGTACTCCTTAACTAAGAACCTATTGTTTTCAGCGGTCAAGGAAAAGGTACATGCAGTGAGTTGACCATACTTGATTAAGTGCATGATTCTCCATGCTTATAATTACTTATAAATTGGTTAAACTCTATTTTCATGCCTAAGATTCATATTTTAAACATATCTTTCACAAACATGTACTAATCCTAACTAATTGAACTTTTCTTTTAAAAAAAATGAAAAGTCTTTCACAACTGTTGCATTTAGATGTGCTATACCTGTAGTATGTTACTAACACAATATCTTTGACAGTATGTGTCAAGTTTTCAAAATGGTCTGGTGGTGAAGTGTTACTTTGCAAAGCAAAAACTTGTGTGGGAAGTTCTCGAAGGTGGTCTCAAGAGTAAAATTGAAATTCTGTGGTCTGATATTATAGCTCTGAAGGCAAATTATGGTGATAATGGCTCTGGCACATTAACTATAGTGGTAATTGTTACATCGCTTTTCGTTCTATGGATAAAATATATTCCAACTGCCATTTATAGGTGGCTTCTTATTTTACTCCATTAATAAAAGAATTACTTTTAATCTTGCTCTGTTGCAGTTGGCTAGGCCACCAATTTTCTTCAAAGAGAACAATCCACAACCCAGAAAACATTCTATTTGGAAGCCAACTACTGACTTCACTGGTGGGCAAGCTAGCATAAATAGGTAAGCAGTTAAATAGTGTTGTCCTTTCGATCAATTGAAATTTCATGTTAAAACCATTGGGTTTGGACTATAGTCCTTATGATTACTTACATTGAATAATTTTGAGATCCCAAAAACTTTGGTCCTAGTTCTTGAGTGATCCAACCTTTCATGTTGTTCGAACAGGAAGCATTTTTTACAATGCCCTCCAGGCGTGTTAAACAAGCACTATGAAAAGTTGATCCAGTGTGATAGGCGTCTTTATATTTTGAGCCAACAGCTCGAGATAGTTATAGACTCGCCATATTTTGAAGCATGTGATTCTATTAATCCAGAAGAATGCAGAGGTCGTGAATTTGATCAAGTAGCTGCTGCTCAAGGATATTCTCCCTCTAGCTTCCAGGATGTAGAATTAGCAGCTATCACACAATCACCTCCTTTAATTTTCGGAAAAAGTCCAAATCGTGTGACCGTTGAAAACATGTCTATACAAACCTTGTCCTCCAGCTCAGGTACAATAGTGCTTGTCTTTATTGTGAACACAACATCTCCAGTGTATCTGATTTTCGAGTAATTACTATTTAAAAAATTCTAAGCAAACATTATGAGTACCAATTTACTTATCAGCTTGTCTCCATATTTGATCTTGCAAAATTATTTAGCTGTAGTTGTAATTTTGAATTCATTTTCAACCAAAATTTGACTAATCACATTGTCTAATGTTACTAGTGATGGATGCAAGTGCAATTGAATGTAATGGAAGTCATGAAGGGCATGGCTATTTGGAGCAAAGAAGTTGGGAACAACTGAAGGTGCCAGATCTCCATCCATCTGTGAAGATGAGTGATCTAGAAAACAACATTGGAAGCTGTATATCTGAAAAATTAACTTCTGGATGTGTACCTTCAGACAAGACACCCGAATTTTGGGATGTAATGGAAAACATTAAACTAGATTTACTTGGTGACACACAAAGTACGACCATTTTGGATGAGAAATCTCTATTGAAAAAGGTCGATTCTCTCTCCTTCCTCCTGCAAGATCCTGCCACAAGTTCCAGTGCGAAAGTCGAAAAAGGAAATTACGATGAAGGTGCTAATTGTGGAATAAATGTTGCGCTTAATCTCTCAAATGACCCGCTGATGCGTGAAAAGACAAGTAACGATATATTTGTCTCTCAAGAAAACTATAGGTCTGGTTTTGGTTGCACACCGATGGCACCTTCCATGTTGAGGATAGACTCATTTGCAGATTTTGATCTCCACCTTCCGTGCAATGCCTCTCTTTCAGAATATAAGTGATATCTCCCGAGCTAGATAAATGTTCCTTTTACTTTTGCTTAGTATAGAATAGCAGCTGATATGATTTAAGCTCTAGATATTATGAATATATATTTTTAATATTATTGGGATTTTCAAATTGGTTTGATGAAGGATCCTGATAATATTTTCTTCAAGAAAGTTTCTCATCCATTCTTGTTTTATTAGTATTATTCAAGCTGAAGTCTCTTTTGTAATATTTGATCTTATGAAATTTTCTGCAGCTATGTTTTGTAGTATATTTTCAATTTGTACCTAATTTTCTATATATCTACATACTTATCTATGTTTGTTGGATATAAAAATTAACTTTGAAAAGGTTGTTAGGCAAATAAGTGACTTCAATATACTTTAAAATGTGGCTAAAAAGTAGGATTTGTACTTTCTTTGCTACATCTAATTTCATTATTTAAAAGTGAATAGAAATAACGGATTAATGACTTGATGTAAGAAAAAAAAATTAAAATATTGAAATTCTTGTCCAACTCGACAAAGTTGCATGTAGATTACCACATATTACTTATAGCTAGGCCTTCATGCAAACTCTATTAAAATGCCCCAAGCCATAGAAATGTTGTTTATATGACAAAAATTTTGAAGGTTTTTCTTGGTCACATCATTATTTCCCTTACTATAGACAAACCTAATATTAAAATTGAAATAAAGTGCAAGTTGAGTGCACTACTTAAGACTTGTAATTCTATCATTAACAAAAGTTGTTCAAATTTTTATATGTTGATTTATATTTTCATCTTTATTTGATATCAATTTTATCTAATAACTTGCACATCGCAGGTGGATAATATCCACACTTTTAGCAAATTTAATTGTAGGAATATCCAAATATGGTTTGACAAAGCTTTTTAGATTTTTAGCTTGTAGGTCCATAAATACGTGGTTAAAAGTAGAAAAAGTTGTGAATCAATAAATTCTTGATTTGGTAGCTAAAAAAGTTTAAAATCTAATTCAAAATTAACAATTAATTTTAATAATACATTTCATAACATCCACTACTTTTATCAACTTTTCGACTATATATTTCATCCATCCATTTTTATTAAAATCTACTAAAAAATTGATTTTTTAATAAAATTAAAGAGAAAATGTGATTAAAAATAAAACTGGACTAAATTATAATATAAATAACATCGCTGAAATTACCTTAACTATAATTAATTTCAGTTTGTACATAAGATTTGTGCTGCATGACTTTTGTCATTTCATTCAACAACCATTCGCTGCTTCTGTCAGCACACACAACACATGTTAATTGAGCCCCGGTTTGATGGTCATTATTGTCCAAAAATAATATTTTAAATAACAATTTTTTAGAAAATATGTGATTAAAATGTAGGGAAAAGTTTTTGGTTTATATATAAAATATTTTACCGTGTGAATGTATAATTGAAAATGAGTATGAAAATAAATTGTTTTCTTTTAAAAGAAGTCGAACAGGAGCTTGGTGTTATATCTTAATCTATAATATCTTCGTATTCCCCATTTCACAAGGGATACTACGAATTCCTCACCAAAATCCAATCCAAAGAACCCTAAAAGGATGCTGAATTTGAACAGGGTTTTGAATCTTTTCCTTTTTATTTCCATCGCCGAGCTCCATTCAATCGACTGCAGTTCAATTTTTTTCTTCAGACCTATGTACTTAGCAGCAACTAGATAGAGTCTGGGAGATTCCAAGGTAGAATTTCAATGTGAACTTTTCTTGTAAAGGATAAAGCAACCCTTATTTAGTGATCGTTCTGAATATGTTCATCATTGAATTTCAAAGTAATTAATCTTCCAGATGCATGATTGTTATTACCTTGAAGAATTTCTTCAATTTGTAAATATATTATTGTACATTTAGTACTCTTGCTATTGGCTATAATATTTTAGTTCTATGATTGCCTATCGTGACCTAAAGTGGCAAGAGTTACGCGACCTTAGTGTAATAAGATTAGAAGATGGAGGGGCTTATTAAAACTAGTACAATGTGCTATAGTTATTTGAATATAGTGGCTTTGAATCTTTCAACAGTAAATCGAATGGGATTAAGGAAGTGATGAAAAGGATCGAGGGGTAGATTAAAACTAGCACAATGTGCTATCGTTATTTGAATATAGTAGCTTTGAATATTTCAATAATAAATTGAATGGGATTAAGGGAGTGATGAAAAGGAATTTATGTAGGGAACTCACATTTATTGGGAACAATACTCAGTTTGTCATTTTTTGTTGTTTACTTCGATGTTGTACAAGTATAATTGCTACAGTGTTAATTTGGTTTTGGCAAAATGTAGATATGGTTTAGCTTTTATTTTTGGCTTCCATTTCCTAAAACTCATTTTTTTCTCAAATTAATTAACTACCTATTTTGCGGGATCCAAAACTTTTTAATCACATGTTTTATTAACTTTAATTAAAATTTACTAAAAATCTATTTTTTAGTAAACCCAATAGGGGCATCTACACTATTCCAATGAATGAACATTATTGATCAAGGTCTTTTGCTGCATTATATAAATCAAAATTTCTAAAATTTAGTGAAAAACATAATCAAATCAAAGCAACTCCCAGAAAATTAGTTTAATGCATGTGTGATACACAATACTGATAGAATTTGTATAAATAAACAAGATTTTAGTACAAATTTTATTGAGAAAATAAAAGGAGGATAGATTCAATATGAAATTCATATTGAAGGAATTGATGAAGAAGATGTAGAACACTTA